>PVKS010032219.1:0-22742 GCA_004027875.1 Aplodontia rufa | reverse complement strand
AAGCAGGAAAATGACTATTGATTATAAAGAACAAAATAAAACAGGAGATAATTATTAGGCTTTAAGAAAAGGTACTATGTAACGAGCAGAGTTCTGGTTGCTTAACATCTCACCCTTATTGCTTTTGCTGGCATGTATTCACATTCCACCATGAAATATCTCTGGGTTGTTTAACTTTTCAGGGACAAGAGACATATCTTGAATTTCTCTGTCTCCCGCAGAGCCTAGCACGGTTCTTGATAAAACCGTGGAACAACTGAAGCATGGGTTTGAAAAGCGTGGCTCCTATCTGACATGTTCCTGACTTCCCAACTCCCGCCAGGACTCTCAGGGGCCGCCTTTGCCGCTTGCAAGGCTCAGATCCAACTTGCTCCGTTGCCCTTACTCCCACCGAGTGGGGTACTGGTCCTGTGCCCGTGTTGGCCTCTCCTTTGCTCTCTGAAGAATTCAGAGCCTGCTTGGTGATCTTGTTCTCGCCTTCCCCTGAAGGGGACCCTCTCTTCTTGGCAAAGCTCCTCCTCCTCCTCTTCTCTGAGTCAGGTCTCTTCTGCCCTCCCTGGGACCGTGCCTATGTCCCCAGTAGTCTCCATGTCATCCTTTCTCCATGGCCCCCTGTTCTTCCTTTCAGGTGGGCGAGTAGAGCGATGCTCTTCAGCCTGACCTGCCATCTGCTCTAACTCCATTAGTTTGCTAACTGTGGATCGAGTGCTCAGTAGTTCCAAGCCGTGGGCCCATGAGTAGGGTATACTCCTGAGTCAGAGTTCACTGGTGTCCAGCCTGCTCAACATAAATCCTGTCCTGTTCATCACCGCCACAAACCTTCATTCATCAAGTTCAGGTGACAAAGTGGTAGTCACGATGATAGTCCCCGCTGTCAGGGACTCAGTGAGTGTGCTGTCCCAGAGCCTCTGCTGAGTGCAAATTATAAAGTATGTTTTGTTTGTGTCTATGGTGTGCTTAATGCATTTTTTCCTCCATTTACCACAAAATCATTTTGGAGCGAAGGACTGTTCTTCAGAAGCTGAGCTACTTTTTGTCTTGCAAGATCATTGCCCTGCAGAGTGCCCTTGATCCAGGGCCACTTCCTGCGGCCACTCCAGTTGTGCACGCTACAGGGGTGTCAGGAGTCTCTGTGTGCAGGGACCCGCACATGGGTGCTCACACAGCGCAGGACACAGCGATCTTCGGAACCTTGCTCCATATTCCAAAGCTTATTTTTGGGTCTTTTCTTTGCTTCTACTCTTTTTAATCCCCTATTATAAAAAACCATGTAAATAATTCATATTCACTGGTTCAAGAGTAGGCGATGTTTTGAAATTTCATTTTTGTATGAATTACACATATATGATGTAGTGATTTGTGTGTGCCCCCAATTATATTCTTAACCTGTTTTTTTCTAATGGTGTTTTGACTTTTTAATACTCATCTGTATTGACAGCCTCGTGGGCAGGGCAGAGATAGGCAATTTCTTTTTCTTATCATTAAGCATTGTCATCCCTTACCATGGATTCTGAAATACAAAGAAAATAATTGCTTCCGAATGGATTTATTTAAGATGTTAATGAATTAACCTAATGTCATTTAAGCTTGAATTGCTTCTGCCTCTGTTCTGATAAGTTAGTGAGCATATGTCAGATTTGTTCTGTTACAGCAGCTGTTTAATCATCAATAGTAATATGTCACATTAATCATATTATAGGGTGTCTCACCTCCGTTTTTGTGTGCATATGTGATTGTTGCTCTCTGAGCTAGCAGCAGAGCTCCTCTTTGGAAGGGCTGACTTTGTGCAGGAACCTGCCACAGTAAACAGTCCAGTGCACAAAGAGGGGACCCGAGGCAAGAGGTTGTGAGAGATCACGCTGCAGCAGAACTTTCCAGGCTCTGAGCGTAAGCAAGAGACGGCGACAATTGAGGAATGTGGACCCTCAGCTCTAGGTGGTCTGTGCTTCCTTCCCTATGCTCCTGGTCTCTAAAGTGCATGGGAAGACCAGACGTTGGAGGCTAGGGGACCATGACAGAACAAGGCTCCTAGAAGGGCGCTGGACGTTTTCCAGAGGGCGGATGGGGGTGGCAGTTGGCAGCCAGGGGATCTGGATCTGTAGACGTCTGAGTTTCAAGTGTGGTCATATCTAATTTCATCCCCAGCTCTGCACCTTTGGTGAGAGACAGCTAATGGCCTTGGTGTCCTTGTCTATAAACTGGACATGATAAAAGTCATTCTTTTCAGCGACTGGAAAGAGATCAGGGAAACACTTCCCATAGAAGCAGTGGCGGAATTCCGTACACATTACCCGCATGTGTGGGTGAGGATGGAAGACAGGAAGCTCGAGCTATGGAAACAGCCGGCTCCATAGCCCTCACCTGTAGCAACTTCGTGGCTCTCTTAAACATAGAGTATTTTACACCCAGAACAAAGGAGCCAAGTAATGAGACATATCAAGGCTCCATCCCGCATTTTCAAAGACCAAAATTTTTATCAAATCTTTGTATATTTTCTAATCCTGTGTATTTTCTCTTTGAGAGAAAAAGTTTTGCCGTGTCTAAGGCAAAGGTATAAGTAGGTCTCATTAGACATAATACTAAAAGTTTTAATCACATGGCTCTCGTCTACATGAAATGGAAAAGTAAACTACTTGGTAAAAGTGGTTAGGCTTCGGTGGTGACTAAATGCTAAGCTGTAAAACGTTAGCAGACAGGAAGATGGCGTTATTCTAAGAATGTAATTGCTATGTGTTTGATTGTTTCCATTTAAAACCTTTAGGCCTTTTACTGCTAACCAACTTTGTTAGCCACTTATAGTCATTAAAATTGTTTACTGATTACAATATATGTAGAAACTTATGAAAATGTTATAATTTAAATCCTCAATATAGAAAACATTTATATTTTTAAATGTTTAGAAAATATTTTCTCTAAATAATTTTTCTAGTTTTCCTCCAAAATTATTCTGTTTGTAATCAGTGTATATGTTGGGGGGTAATTTGAGTTATAATAACTCTTTTTATAGGTGGGAAGGGTCTTTTGAGATAAAAGATTCTGTTTCAGCCTGGCTTAAGCTAGAAATAGGGAGCCTGGGACAGGAGGGTGAGGGGAATCCTCATGTGGCAGGAAGGGTGTGGGGTTTGGTTTGAGGAGGGATAGAGAAGGCTGAGGCATCACCTCCCATCAGCACCCGCTAAGGTCCTCTTTGGGCGACAGTCACACTTTGTGTTTTGTTCGGCCAAAGCTCCACGAGAGTGGGCTGTGTCTGCCACTCTATCCCCAGCACCTAAGATGTGTAGAATGTTGGTATTTGTTAAATGAATTAGTTAAATCACTGATAAGTCACTTTGCAGTTTGGTGGTTATTCATTATGTTTAAGAGACCCTTGTCCTATGCATTAGTAAGTCCTGCTGGGAATGGAACTCATAAAACCTGGGAAAAGGGCAGTCTAGAGGCGAAACCAAGCCCTTCCTAAGGTGCTTAGGAATGTATTATAAAGAAACAGTCACAGAGCTGAGCAGGAGGTGTTTAGCACAAAACTGTGTATAATAAAATGCAAAAGAGGAGCTAGAGCAGTAGCTCAGCAGTTATGGCACTTGCCTGGCATGCGCGAGGATGTGAGTTCCAACCCCACCACCACATACATAAGAAAGTGTCAGAGCAACGAAAGTCACGTGAAAAACTAAATAAAATTGATTCTCTCTTTTTCTCTCTTTCTCTCTCTCACTGTCCCTCTCTCTTTATTAAAAAAAAAAAAAAGTGACTATTATAGTGTTAACCCCTATATTGAAGTGCTGTGATCCCCGGTGATTTGATTTGTTTTTTTCATGCCTTTCTGTGTTTTTTGAAATTTCTGAACAAACCGTTTATTCCTTTTGTAAGGAAAGGAGGGAGGGATAAAGCAGAGTTCTCCAGCTGTTTCGTAGATGGATGGCTCAGGCACCTCTAAGGAGCTGCACCCTGCATGGGCTATGAAGGGAGAAGAGTGTGGGTGAGGAAGAGGGGGCAGCAGCTGGGGGGCGGCCACGAGCAAGTTGTGTGGTGGGTTGATGGCGTTCCAGCCCCGGAAGGTGCAGAGCGGGCACGGGCTCCCATCTGTGCTCTGGTGTGGCTCCCTCCACGCGCCACATGAGAACCCTGGATGCCTTGGACTTTAGCCAAGGAGCAAGCTCTACTCTCTGCCTGGCTCGGAGTTTTCAGCATGGCCCTGCATTCCTTTGGCTCTTTGCATGTGTTTATTGATTCTTTTCCTGTGCCACATTGTGTTTTTACCATGATATTTAGGGAGATGGTAGGTGGAGGGGAAAGACCTGGGCCTTCAAGCCTGGCAGGCTTCAGCACACATGGCTTTGACCCTGCTCAGTTGTTTATAAGCTCCAAGACCTTGGGCAAACTTGGCTAGGCTGTAAGTCAGTAGTGCTAACATGAGGCTGCGAACAATCCCTTTGCAGGGTTTTAAGGAGGTAAATGCCTGCAAAGTCTCCAGCTCTGTGCCTTCGCGATAATGAACAGCTGGTGAATGCTGCCTACTGTTCTTAAGGTGGTCCTTTTCCGTGGTCTTATGATTACAAACCATGTGCTGTGTTGATAGCACGCAGTCTTTACTTAAGGAATGTGAAGAAAATCGCTGAGTCAGAGTCTTACCAGTGAGTTCACGCTGCTACGCTGGTTCTGAGTCAGCCTAACCAGCTCTTGTGCTTTATCATGACTTCTAACAGTCACCTCAACTGGCCCCACTGAAATGACACAGGCTTTGAGAAACGTGAGAGCGTCCCTCGGCCTCCGTGTGCCCGGGGACCACAAGTCCACTTCTCGCTGCACGAGCAGTGTCCTTCTGTTCTGGGTCAGAGCTTTGCAGTCGAATCTGTGTCTGCATGTGCGTGTTTACCTGGAAAAGGACCTTGGTGGCCTTGGCGGGCGCTGTGCTTGCGATCGCTGTGGCAGTGCTGTAGCTTGGTGGGCATTGCTTGATCAGGTCAGTGCTCTTTTCCACTTTAAGGATTCTTCTCAAGCGTTCGTTTTCCTTCTGGCTTCCCCGTCACCTCTGATTAGGTCAACAGACAAGATATTCTGTACACGTGTAAGCTGTTTTACATGACTCTGTCAAGGTGTGTGACTGTTGCATGAAGTCCATTGTGAATGGCGGTGTGCATCTGAGGACCCGCCTGGCAATGAATTGGTTTCCATTTCTACAAGGAGGTTTTTTATTCCCGGATTCACCCAGCCCTGCCTTATTTGGGAAGGAACTGATATTCTCTTGCATCTCATTCACTTGGGATGCCAAGTGAATTCATTCAGCATCTGGAGAAGCTCAGGGTCCAACCGTATCAGATTATTGTGCTCATGTCCTGACATCCCAAGTGAATTCATTCAGCATCTGAAGAAGCTCAGGGTCCAACCATATCAGATTATTGTGCTCGTGTCCTGACATCCCAGGGGCAGGTCACACTCCTGTCCCACCATCCTCAGCTCACAGCCTGAGCAGGCATGATGAGAGCTGCAAGCAAGATCGCTACCAGCACTGGTTCACTTCCTTGCTGAAGCTCAGCAAGGGTTTGTACCCAGCCACGCTGCTCCTGGGTCACAGGCTGCAGTCCAGCCTAGGATTATCTGCCAGTATCTTGTGCATTTCCGATTCTCTGCTTTGAATGAGCAAGCCCAACACAGTGCTTGTGACAGTCGTCCTACAAGTACTGACAGCTTCAGTCCTGAGATTCTGCCGCTTTCATTCTTGAAGATGGTGTGTGTTCCAGAATCCAAGGGTTTGACTGACATAAGTGGCCACGTCCAGCACAAATCGCCCCAGAATGACAGACGTTCGCTTGACTTTCCCTTTTGATTTTTTAAGACTTCCATTTCTGCTGTGTTTTCAACTAGAAACACACGTGCACCTAATTACATATTTTTAGTTTTTTGCAATTGCAGTTATATATCTAATTACACTTGACTTCTCTTTGCAAGATAAATATTTGTTGTGACAGCTGATGCTTTCCAAATATATTTGTTTTGACCATTGTCAACTTAATGGATAATTTTTAAAATCTTACTTGATGCCTTACTCTGCAGCCTCATGACCTCATGTTCTGAAACCTTTTTATTGACTTATTCTTCTATTTCTTCATGACATGTGCAGCATTATCAGCAGGCTGGTTTCTAAAGTGTCATTGAAAGTCATTATGATCACCCTGGGAGTGACAGATTCAGTTCCTAGAGAGGACGCAGCTTCTTTGGTTCATTGAGGGAGCGTCTGCTTGTAGCCCAAAGCTTCTGGTGTCGTCCGGTGCACAGCCAGGCAGCCCGTTTCTCCCGGAACCAGCTCCAGCCTGGGCAGCCCTCATCTTGGGCTCAGGCTGTACACTGCTGCCTCACCATAGCCCCTCATCGTTCATGTTGTCCTCTCGAACTGCTCTCCAGGGGCCAGGCCCCCAGGTCTCACGTGCCCAGCATGCAAGGCCTGGCTTACTGAGTGTGTTTTCCATGCTCAGGAAGAATTCCATTCTCCAAAGGAAGACTAGAAGGGCCTGAGTCCATTACTTCTCTGCAGTGGCCTTGCATTCCATTTGAGCAAAAAGTGCATCCCTGGTGTCCCTCCCGCTCCTCCCAGCCCTCTGTGCTCCACGCAGTTCTCAAACCTGGTGGGCCCAGCAAGCTGTTCCCGCTCTCCTCCCTAGGGTCTCCTTAACCATCTAGCTTCCTGACCAGGTCACATCACCATTGGATGTGCTCCTTCAGCAGCCTGTGACACCCACATGCAGGACAATCGCTATCTTACACCTGCATGCTTATTGGATCACTGCTCGAGTCCACCATGACACCTTGAGGCCCAGAAGGACTAGGACCATGCCTGGCACCTGCCTGCCCGGCGAGGAGCTGTGCAGAGCTCCCTGGGTGCTGCTTGTGAAGGCACAGCCCCTTCGCCCTGGTCTGGAGAGCTCCCATGGCCTCCACCCCCCACAGTGACACCCACTGGACTTATTACATGTCCTGTTCTTGGTCTCCGTTTAAAAGGGAAAGCCCGACTTTAGGCACAGTTTGAGATTGAGGTGTTTCCCTCTAGATCTCTCCATCAAAGATGGACTTTGAGGCTAGAGGGGAGGTCAGTGGGTCCCCAGAGACTCTAGAATGGTCCGTGCAGTGAGTGTTGGGTGGTTTTCATACCACGTATTAACCGAGGAAGTGCATGAAGGTCCACCGTGAAGCCAAGCACATAGGACCCGTTCCTGTCATTTTGGATTACCTTTTACTTTTTCATTTTTGAAAGTTCTCTGATGAATCATTTTGCCTAGTTGGCAAAATGTAGCATATTCGTAGTCTGTGAAGGTTTTTGCAGATCCACTTTAAATCATGTATACGAGCCAGGCATGATCTCACACACCTATAATCCCAGCAACTCAGGAAGCTGAGACAGGAGGATCGCAAGTTCAAGGCCAGCCTCGGCAACTTAGGGAGGCCCTGTCTTAAAATAAAAAAAAAAAAAAGGGCAGGGGAAATAGCTCGGTGGTAGAGCAGCCTTAGCTTCAGTTCCCCAGTACCACAAGTCAATCCATGCATCAATCCTAGCGGGGGCACGTAGTGCGTGTGAGGAGGGCAGATCCCTCCTGGACGCTACGCTAACCTGATGGGGGCAGAGCAGTCACCCCGCTCCCAGGTTTGGGGCAGAGTGGAAAATTCGCGTTCAGTGGTCCATCCTGTGTGCCAGATGAGATTGTGTCTCCCCTCGCCTTCCAGACACTATGCGCAATCAGCACGATGAGGATCAGGATGCCCCTTTGCACGTTTCCCAAACAGCAGCAGCTACCCAAAGACCAGCCTCTCAGCGCAGTGACTAGCTGCAGGTTATAGACTTCCGTGTGTCTGCGGAGGAGAATGTGGAAACGGTAGTTCTGGCAAACACATGGTGTCCACTGGGAGAGAGAGATGTTTGCCACGGTGAGGGGCCCGGGCTGAGACCCGTGTTCTGGAGTTGAGGAACTTTATGCCTTTCAAGAGGGTTCATTCCCTTAGTGTGTGTGTAGGTGTGATCTCTCAGAGTTCTGTTTCTGAACATGCATCTAAATGTATGTAGAGAGATTCAACTTGGAGAGTCTCGGAGTTCACCCTTCTGTAAAACTGACATTGACTGCCTCCTCTCTGCTCCCTGATGGTGGGGAAATTGAGCAGGCGTAAAGGAATTTATTAGACTTTTATTAAGGCTTGATATTTTGCGTTTCAGATTTTAAATTGTTGTCATTTCCTTTCTGAAAACTGCATTTAGAAGGAAGTCAAAGTGCAGTGTGGGGAAAGGTGGTTTTGAGTGGGAAATGGAGTGCCATTGTCCCTAACTCCGCCGTTGACCACGGTGTCTGTTGTACTGGCTTCTGAGGATCTGTGCAGACTTGAGAGTTGACTTCTGGTGTTCCTGGAATTGCCGCAGCTGCAGGGAGTGGAGGTCAGAGGTGGAGACATGCCACAGTGTGGGGACACCTGTCTCCCACTCCAGAGCTGCAAGTGACCAAGTAACAGGCCAACTTCCACGTGAGCAGTGGGGTTTTCGGTTTGTCTGTTGACTTAGGAAACACATTGGGAGCGTTCCAGGGCTCTGCAGCATGGTTAAACAGCGTCCTTATGGTTTTGACCTTTGTTTCGGGATTCCAGTCTAATATGCATTTTGATGAGTACGGCTTCTTTGATTCTTATGGATCTGTTTTTTTTATTTCTTTGGCACACAAATTACAGATCCCATAAAATTCTTTGAAATTTTGAACTTTAAAAAAACCTTGACTATAAACCTTTTTTTTTAAGACTCCTATTTTTATTATAAATCGTATATGGTATAAACCTTAATTTACTGCTCTCTCCCAAGAGTCTTAGAACAGCAGAGGCATTTCCTAGTGGGTGGTTGTCAGGACGATAGATGAGGCTGTCGTTGCCTGTTCTGTGCTACTGTAACACAGTACCTGAGACTGATTAGTTTATAGAGAAGATTTATTTGGCATCATTCTGGAGGGTGGGAAGTCCAGTCGGGGCCCACACCCGGTGACTGCCTTCTTGTGTTGTCTTCCCAAGGCGCAAGGGCAAGAGGATGTGCCTGTGTACGAGAAAGCAGCCCTCGCACAGGACTGTGTGACCAGCATCCGCCCATTCACGAGGGTGGGGGCCTCGCGACCCGAGCTTGAGGCCCCATCCCAACACTGCTGCACTACAAGACTGTTTCCTACACGTGCTTTGGGGGGTACACACTCACACCATAGCGGGGTACAACTCCTACCTTGTCTCCTTGTGGACATGTAGTGTCCCGTAGAATCCCAACCTAGTTGGTGTCCTCAAAGTGAACATACTGTCAACAGAGGCACCCCGTGACGAATAAGAGACCCCACAATGGACAGCAGTGCCTCTGGAAATGTGTTACTGAACTGCGAGGATCGTTCTGTGGCTTTGCCTGCAACCATCTCTGGCCTGGGTCTCCAGCTGGCAGCATCTCGGTTCATGGAGAATTTTGCTCTCAATTAAAAATAAGAACAAAGCACATGGCTCAGTCGGGCCGTGCGGCACGTCTGTGGCCTCCCTGCCTCTTGCTTGTTCTGAAGGACCTAGAGAAAGCCAGGAGTGGACGTCCTCACTAGTGCTGCTCCTCCTTGGCAGTCCAGGGGGCGGGGACTGCACACAGCCACCATCGAGGCCACTGGCCCCAGTGGCATCAGGGTGCCTCCCGCAGACTCCAGCCACTCGCTCATGCCTGATGGATGCCGCTCCTGCCCTTTCACCCACCATCCAGCTGCCTTGCCCTGCAAAGTCACTGGTCTTGAGAATGCTGAAGCAGAGTGGCTGTTTGTGGGCTCTGAAGCCCCCCTCCTTCCGGGGGTCCGTGTTGTGACCTCATCTGCTGTGTCAGTAATGCAGGGACCTCACAGAATCACCTGCCACTGTAGACTGGACCCTAGACTCGGTCCTCTCAGTAACAACTCACACACCAGTGTGGGGCCTCCGTGGCCTGGGGACAGCAGCCTGCAACTTTTTCTTTTCTTTTTTTTCTTTTTTTTTTTTTTCTTTTTTTGTATCAGGGATTAAACCCAGGGGCACTTGAGCCTTGAGCCACATCCCCAACCCTTTTTATTTTTTGTTTTTTGAGACAGGGGCTCGCTAAGTTGCTTAGGGCCTTGCTAAGTTTCTGAGGCTGCCCTCAAACTTGTGTCTCCTTGCCTCCACCTCCCAAGCCATGACTTTAGGTCACCAAGGGTTTCCACATTCCTTTCCACTCAGCTGGCTTCTCCTCTTCAAAGCTCTCTAAGCAATTGTTCAGAATCCTTATCCGTGGAGGCTCCCAAGCCACGGACATTTGTTAGATGAAAATCAGAAAAGGGTATTATGTGGAGTTGGGAATGAAAGCAGATCATGTCTTAAACTTTGTGTTCTTAAAACAGTAGTTATTTTAAATATTAATTGGGCTCTGGGTCTCTGTTGATGCCTTTATCTCTGTCTTAATTATGACCCCAATCATTTCTCCCGTGACAGTGACTCTGCTCCATGCTGGCCCCAATGACGTTCTCACCAACCTGTAGACATGAGGAAAGTAAAGATGATTCAGTACTGTTAGC
Organism: Aplodontia rufa; assembly: GCA_004027875.1. Classification (NCBI taxonomy): domain Eukaryota; kingdom Metazoa; phylum Chordata; class Mammalia; order Rodentia; family Aplodontiidae; genus Aplodontia; species Aplodontia rufa. The sequence goes on along the minus strand of PVKS010032219.1, from coordinate 12,186 downwards.
TTGAATTCACTCCTTAAAAGACTCCTCTGCAGAATTGCTTCCTGTTATGAAATGATGGTGATCTTAAATACTCAATTAAAAATCACGTTCTTGTTTATGAAGTAAAAGGTAGATAACCTTTAAAAAGTCTGGGGTTTTAGAAAATGTTTTTTCTGCCATTTTACTAATGTTTAGAATCCAAAGTCTGAAAACCAGAGATTTAGCAAGAGGAAATCCAGGCATTCCACTGCCATGCCGGACACCCTGCATAGCCACCATTCCCAATCCTGGAGCTAAAGTTGTTTGGGGCAGTGATACCTGCAAGTGGTAGCCAGGTTAAAGCCCATGTGATGGTGTCACGTAAACCTAAAGCTTGGATTCAGAAAGCCCATGGCATCGAGGGGAGTCTGAATGTCCTCTCCCCTCCATGGGCCCTTTTCTGCTTGAAACACCCTTCCCACCTAGGACTGTGAACTCATCCCTGTAACGTGGTGCTCCTGGCTTCCTCTCAGTACAGTGACTGAGTGGCTGCATCAACAGCATGTGCTTGTGACGTTAGACCCTCTGCCCAGGGCTTTGACAGCATTGGGGACCACCTGTCATATCCCCTGCCTCTGCACCCCCTTTCCCAGTCAGTGTCAGGAGAGGAGGGACCACCGCGGCTCACTGAAATGACTGCAGTCACTCCACTCCCAGAATCGGCTTCCTGGCTGGCCAGCTCCTCTAAAGCACAGTGCTACATTTTTGTGTCTTATCAAATAAAAAGAACATCATCATTGTGAGTTCTCAGTTCAGACTTTAAAGAGTCACAGACTGGTCAGCTGCTAATGGAAAAGTCATGTACTCACAGCAGTTCTAAGCAGATACACACATAAATAGCTTCATTTTACATCTCACTGTTTTAAAAATTATAATGTCCATCTTCGTCATTCTGCTTTGTGCAGCAGGAAATGTTAAGTAGTCTGGTCTGAGAACCCTGAGAAAAAGCTGCGTTAGTAAATGACCGTGTTGGCACGTTTGATGGCACATCTCCGTTCGCAAGGGCACTTCCTTCGCACTGGCCACATGCTGAGGACACGGGAGGGTGGGTGCCACTCAATGCCCAGGTCAGGGAGGCAGGCCAGGAGTCTGCCTCAGGCAACTGCACCCTGAGTGTGGAGAATGGGTCCTCACCCGCTGAGGACAGCCCCTTCACAGAGGAAGAGTGACCTCAGCTGAAAGGCCACTCCCCTGCCCAAGAGCTCCCTCTGGCAGCAGGCCGCCTGATTTCAGAGGCTGTCCCTGCCACCTACTCCTCGTGTGGCCTTTGGAAAATGACCTTTCTGTGCTAGTGTTTTCCACACCGTAAAATGGGGGTTGGAGGTGGGACTCACCTCGTAGAGGAGTCGTGGGGGCTACGCATGATAAGTTACACATTTCACACGCGAACCGCTGAGAACAGCACCAGGTGCAGGGTTAGCTTTCGTGCTGTTACAGGTCGACCCAGTGATGAAGCCAGGGCAGCTGCAGGGTGGAGGTGTGGGAGAGCATTCCGTGTCCGGGGGCCTCATGTCTCTCAACGTTGCCAGAAAGTTGGATTTTACACGGGAGATCAAGGAGAAGTAGGAGATGTGCAAACAGGTGGGGTTTCAGCTTATTGTGGGTGATGGGGGCCCATTCACAGTTCAAGTTCAAGAGCTGAACTTGGAAATTCTCTTGTCGATTTTAAGGCCTGATCAAAGGGACATGGAGTGGGTTATTTCTAACATGCTGGGCAAGAGACAGGTGTAGAGCTGGAGTAGCTGCGTGCCCTGTGCTCTCACCCAGTGGTCTTGTTGAAGGCCGGTCCCTTGGTCCCCCAGTCATCAGCCAAAGCATATATCCTCCGCTGGCATCAAACTTGAGAGATTGCTTGGTGGACAAACCCAGGATAGCACACTGCACTGTGGCTGAAAGGGGAAACTTAGGCCTGCCGCGGGCTGTTCCAGCGTGGTTTACAGCGGAGTGATCAGATAATGGTGGAGCAGCAGCTGCGTCAGGCGCTGCTCCTAGCCTCTGCTTCAGGGCTGGCTTACTGTGACGGTGGCTGTGAAACGGAAAGAAAGCCACACTTAGAACACCCAGACGGGTGTCTGCTTCCACTGCTCACCAGCCTGGTGACCCCAGATAGGTCAGTCACCCTCCGGGAGCCTCAGTTTCCTTGCGTGTGTCCTGGAGGTGGTTCAAATGGTCATTCCGAGGAACAAATGAGATAATGTAGGCGAAAATGTGAAAGGACCTGTGACTCACTGAGCTGAACGTTGAACGTGAATTGTAACAAGCCCTTTGCTGATACTTCAGTCCTAAGGAATTTAGGCTTAGTTTCAGGGGTGTTTTGAGCCAGGCCAGAAGGAGTTTGAATAATAATTCTGCTAGACTTGGATTTTCCAAAATACTTGTGTCAAATGTACTGCTGAAGCTGACAGTTGATGGACACAATCACTTCTAATGAGTGTGCTACCAGAAGAGACCATGACTGAGCACGGAGGACTGTTTCATCAGCACCAGCAAACAATTAGCCTAGAACGAAAACAGCACCCAGGTTAGAATAGGCAGGAGGAGCTTGTCAAATGGCCACTCAAGTTTATCATTTGCCCACTGTGTGACCAGTTATGTAATAATTTTAGGCCTCGTTGTGATCAAGAACATGCAAGTGCTGGACGTGGTGGCGCACACCTGTGATCCCAGCACTGGGGAGGCTGAGGCAGAGGATTGCAAGTTCAAAGGCAGCCTTAGCAACTTAGGCCCTAAGCAATTTAGGGAGACCCTGTCTCAAAAAAAAAAAAAAAAAAAACTGGGGATGTGGCTCAGCGGTTAAGCACTCCTGGGTTCAATCCCTTGTACCAACAAGAAAAAGAAAAAAAAAATCACACACACCATCTGCTCTCATTCAGCTATGGAAAGCACAGAGGTCTCCGCATTCTCCTGTGGACGTTGACTTTTGATACAGAGGTTGCCTGTTTGAAAACCTGTACTGGCCAAGTGTATTATCAATGGGTGGCCAGGTGACAATGTCCTGTCCAGCACGGTCTTCATCACCAGTGACATAAGTCAGGACTGTCATCAATTCCATTTTATTTACTAAAATCTATTTCCCAAGTGACTCCGTGAGCCTGCTGGAGGCTCACAGTCCTGCAAGCTGATGTCAGAACAGGTGGCTGAGCTTTGAGGCGCGTTACTCTGTAGAAGCCCTTGGAACTATGTGAGCTGATGAAGAGGCTCCGGCCGTGTGCCCCCGGGAAGGTCTGCTGGAGGACAGATGCTCTGTGGAGTTGGCAGAGCATTATCATTTGACAGCAAACCTCAGGAAAGGAGAGGCGGAAATCTCAGGCTGCGTTTGGACTTCCCACACGTGACAAAGGTTGCAGGGGACTCCTGGGAGCTGGCACCGAAGTGGAAAATACAGTCAGTAGCGCCGTGTCTTCAGGATGAAATCGATGCACTCAAGCCGTCTTCAGCACCGTGCACCCAGCCTCTTCCTCCACATCGCACAGGTGACACCCACGTGCTGCCTCTGAACGCTGCTCAGGAAGGCACCAAGAAGAAATCAGGACGGTATCATTATCGGGGTCCCAAAATGCCAGCCCACCTGGAAGGACAGCTTGTGTGGGCGGATGCTCTACAGGTGACGATTGGAGGCTGCAGAGAAACTTTCAGATCATGGCTGGAAGAACTTTCATTACTTACTTGGCCTGGCCACAGAAGAGCAAAATTTCTTTTATGTCTAATTGCTTATTTCCTTGGACTCGGCTATTGTCTTACAAATCAGAGAGTAGCACACCTCAGTTGGGAGAATTTGGAAGGGGTAATTTCAAAATGAACAGTGTAGCATCTGTTTCTAAGGGCTAAAGGGAGTATCTTGAAAAGCAGTGTAGTCTCAAAGAGCTATAAAACCATTTCCAACGCGCTGCGGTCCCCACAGCCCGTGTGAATAGCAGACTCACCAGCAGTTTCCTTATAGGTCATGTATTTACCCCCAAACCCACAGAGCCTCAATACCGTTTCCTTCTCTTTCTCTGTCTTACTTTTTATTCTCATCTGTCTTTGTCTCTTGCTTTCTCCTGCCTACCTTCTCTCAAGTTCCAGGCCAGTGAAGACTTGTGGGAAATTCCCACTTGAAGCAAGGAGGACATTATTTACATAGAGCAGGAACCTGCGAGGTGAAAGGAAGGCAGCAGAAGCCGCATCGGGCAGTCTTCAGGGTGGTCGCAGAGCACAGAAAGGATGTTTCACAGATGAGTTTGCGCGTGCCAGGCCCACCGGGAACCCAAGTAGCAGAGTGATGTTTGCCCCTCACACAGAAGGGGATGAAACACCATCCAATTTTGAATGGATGTGGACAAATCCGCACCTGCCATTGAAAGAAGCAGGGCAGTAGTGAAATCGGCATGGCATGCAGGCCCTCGGTGGAGAGGGGTGGACACTGTCTTCAGCGTCCCTAGAACAGCGGAAACGCACCCCGGAGTTGATGGCCAGGACTCTGGCTCTCCACAGAAAACGCCCAGCGGGTGAATCACCTCCTGCCACACCAGGGTTACAATGAAAGCTGAGCGGTCTAGGTGGTCATCTGGTCCCTACCAGGTGTGATGTGGGGTGCGAGGATCAGACTGGCTCTAAGATGTTGCTGATGCGCGGGGTTCATCTTGCTGCGCTTGCGGTAGTGGAGATCAGACCCAGGCCCCCGTGCATGCTAGGCAAGAGCTCTACCAGCGTACCCCAGCCCTTTTCATTTTTCTGTTTTGAGACAAGGTCTCCCTGAGTAGCCCAAGCTGGCTTCCAATGCGCCGTCCTGCTGCCTCAGCCTCCCAGATAGCGTCATGGGCGTGTGCCACCGCAGCAGGCTGCCTTGCTCTTTCCGAACGTGACCTCGGTGCTGCTTTAGGAATGTGGTCATGATGTTTCCTGCATGTTCTTTCCATAGACTGATCATTAGGCATTTGCATAGTACAGTTCCAGGTTCATTCCTTCAAGAAGCACAACTATTACGAAGAAAAGTGGACATGGCCTTGGCACCCAGTTAGGAGAAGGCTGAATCTGCGTTTTCCGTTCCATCTCGTTCACAAGCCCTTATTGATCGCTCGCTGTGTGCACTAGTTAGCTGTCCTAGGTAGTAGGCACACAGCATTAAAGATGGGGAAGGAGTTTTCATTCTCATGAAAATGTTAGTCTGATATGCAGACAAGTGCACAAGCAATTACAGGAAATCCTAAGAATTAAAAACTAATAAGACGATTGTTGTGCCCGCTACAAAACCCCTTCAAAAATAAAGCTGCCAAAAAGGACAGTTTAAATAAATGCAGCAGAAAAAGATCTCATTCCCAAAATAAGTAAGCAGATACGCCAGGAAATAAATCGAGCAAGAGAGATAAATGTCCAAGACTTTTATGATAAAAACTGATACTTTTCTGAAGAGCGCAATAGATGTATTTAAACAATGAAGCATCATACACTGCGGGACAGCGTAACGTGCTGATAGCGACTCTCCCACCCTTATTCTGCAGACCCAATAGAATTGCTTTTTAATTGATACATATTATTTATACAGAATTGTGGGTTTCATTGTGACTTATTCATGTTCAGTATAATCTTAATCAGAAACCCAGCTGGGTTTTTGATAAATTTTTGTACAAAACACTAACAACTTCTGCATAATAATATGCTGAACAAAGTTAAAAGATAAAGCAATATGAAAAGAAAAAATCATTTGTAATAATTACAATCCAGTAATTAAAATTCAACAGAAAAATGAGCAAAGATTTACAATAAACATATAAAATTTGTTCCCTCTCACTAGCATTGAGGAAAATGAAAATTACAACAAAAGTATTTGTTTACCCTTTATCAAAAAAAAGTTTTGTTTTAATAAATTGGTTGTATACAGTGTTGTTGGCTGTAGGGGAAGGAAAGCTCCCATACACAGTGTGAGCAAGTATCAACTGGTAAAGCCATTTCAGGAGCAGTTTAACCGTGTGTATGAAAATCAGAAGCATAAATATTCCCCCTTCAACCTGGCCCTCCACTTCTAGAGAAATGCTCACCCACGTATCCAAAGAGACGTGCGTTATTGTTGGTAATAGCCACAACTTGGAAACCATCCAAGGCCTATTAATAGGAAGGTGGTTAATAAATTATGGCATCTTCATTATATGGCTGCCTGCGTACTTGTTTGAAAAATAAAGTAGGGCTTCATGTGGCAGCATGAGGTGTTGGACCTTCGCCTGAGAGCGGCGGGGACCGCTCAGGGTGTTAAGTGGATGCACGACATGACCAGACTTGAGTTTTAAACCTCTCTCTGGATGGATTATGGAAAATGGATCAGAGAGACATAAACTGGAGTCAAGAATCCCATCAGGAGGCCGTTAATCCATTGAGCTTTAGCGATGGCTGCGTGGCGTGCAGAGCTGAGACTGCTGTTACTGCGCAGGGCTGCCACTCCTCAGATGTGGCAAGACCTGTTGGCATTCTTCTTTGATGTGTTTTGGGCAGCTCCTCCGTGCAAAGCACTTACCTAGACGGGAATGATAAAATGGGTCTGCGGACTGTCAGAGCAACTTGCTGAACTGTGAGAATTAAAAATCCGTTCGTGTGATTCCGTTTGCTCTCCGTGGGGCTGGCGTGGCTCACTGGGAGAGCATTGGCTAGCACGTATCTCCAACACCACCAAACAAAACACGCGTTCAGTGTGCTTTGCATTCCTCCCCACACCTGTTGAAACAGAGTTCACGTGGGCAGCCATGGTGTCTGGGAGCTCAGAGGCCGTGCTCAGCTGCGGTGACGTCAACTTAAACTTGGCCTTAAGCCTAAGCTTCGGTTTAGGGTAGGATTAGCCTCTACTTTTTCCTCAGATTTTACTGTCCCTTCCAAAAGCTACTTAGTGATGTGTGTCATGGATTGTACATTGATTTATCCTTTTTTTTTTTTTAAAGAGAGAGGGACAGTGTGTGAGAGAGGATCAATTTTATTTAGTTTTTCACGTGGCTTTCGTTACTCCGACACTTCATTGTGTACATGGTGCTGGGGTTTGAACCTGCCTCCTCGCACATGCCAGGCAAGCGCTCTTACCACCGAGCCACCGCTCCAGCCTCTGATTTATCCATTTTTTTAAATTAGGTTTAAATTCCTAACACACAGATAAACATTAACGTTACCATCATAGCTGCATAGTCTATTTGATCCCTCAATGGCTTTTTAAAGGTGTATTCTGACTTTTATCTCCTAATGTTGTGACTGTTACATATTGGTTTAGCCAAGGTCTTCTATTACAAGAGGAGCGATTTTAACTCCATAACCGAGCACATGTAGTAACCAGTCCCCAGGATTAGGGAGGCATTTGTGGTGTGACTCCATAACTACAAGTTAGACTTGAAGTTGAAGTGGTTTAGAGCTCAGACCTGAAGCCAGACCATGCCACCTGAAGGCAGGGTGTACCTGTCATCTACCAGCTGTGCAGCCAGGGGCCTGTGACTTAGTCTCTAACTCCTCATCCAGAAATTCATACTGCATGAGGGTTTTATTTTTTTAATTAAGAAATTTATTTGTTGAACAATCACACAAGCTTTTAATGAAATAATATAATATATATATATTATGTATATATATTCTGAAGATTAGATTTACCCCTGAGACCACTCCCCCCAATTATCCACCCTTATCCCTCCCCTCTCCTTCCCAAAACATCTCTACAAATGTCTTAGGTTGTATTTCATTACATTTATCCGGATTTAAAACATGATACTAGACCTCCTTTCTCAATGACCAGGGTCTAGCTCCAGCCTCCACAGATGAGTGAAGATATTCGACCCTTGGTTCTCTGGGTTATGCTTCTTTCACTCAGCATAATTTCTTCTATAGCCATCCATTTACCTTCAAAGGCTGCAATGTCATTGTTTCCAATTGCTGAGTAAAATTCCATGGTATATATGTATCGCAGTTTTTGGATCCATTCATCCAGTGAGGGGCATCTAGGGTGTTTCCATAATTTAGCTATTGTAAATTGAGCTGCTATGAACATAGATATTGCTGTGTCGCTATAATGTGCTGATTCTAAATCCCCTGGAAAAATACCTAGGAGAGGAATAGCAGGATCATATGGTGGGCTCATCCCTAGTTTTTTGAGGATTCTCCACACTGCTTTCCAGAGGGGCTGTACCAGTCTGCAGTTCCACCAACAGTGCGCTAATGTATCTATCTCTCCACAGCCCCTCCAGCATCTATTGTTTTATTTTCTTCATTTTTGCCAATCTGACTGGCATGAGGTGATATCTTAATGTAGTTTTCATTTGCATTTCTCTGATTACTAGAGATTTAGAGCGCTTTCTCATGTATTCATTGGCTTGATCAATGTCCTCTGTTGAGAAGTTTCTATTTAGCTCTTTGGCACATTTATTGGTGGGGTTGCTTGTGTTTTTGTAGTTGAGGTTTTTGAGGATTTTGTAGATGCATGAGGGGTTTTGAGCATTAATATTACAAATACCAGTTGGTATTTGTAGAGTGCTTGCTATTGTTATATGTTAAATGAGGAAATAAAATGGAGATTCTGTCCTGGCCTGCATCTCTAGATGAACAGGAGTTAACTGTGTCATTTAAGACTGTATGACAAGGGGACCCATTGCCGGCGTGGCTTTGGCTTTGGTGTGTGTGCACACAAATGTAGCATGCAAGAACAGTCCTCTGCGTTGATCAGTTTTAAAACATGGATCGTTTGTGAGTGTCCATGATGATGACCTTGGTGTTGCTGCAAGAGGACCAAGCAACAAAGTCCATAGAAGGGACTAGGGTGACATTTAAGAAGATGCGCTGTAAGGCAGACAGAGCTGCTGACTGAGCAGCCGTCTCCTCCATGCAGAGAGTCTTAATCAGCTTGGACTCTTGTCCAGATTATGGTCTAAATTCAGCAGAGAGCAGTATGACTTCGGATTTACTTGTGCAGAGAGCTGCCCGTCCATGAAGGATGATACAGGTGCTCTGGACTGTGAAATCTGAGCATGAGGCAGCGTGAGCAGAGCCTCTCCCTGCCCCCATAGTGTGGAAAGGACTCATGGATGGAAGCTGGCTCCAAGGAGCAGTCAGAGAACCAGGATCAGAGAAATTCCCAACTTTTCCATTCATTTATCTACATGAGCTAGGCTCCTTCTTCTTGAAATTAGAATCATATTAAATGTGATTGTAGACCTGGGGTACTCGCAGCTAATATAAGCAGACTTGAACAGAATGCAGATCCTTAAAATGCTACATGTGTTTAAGGTTGGGTGTCCTCTCTTCTACTTTAGAGATCCCCACCCTCTGCTTTATTATGATACCTTATTTCCATTTTTATGACATTTCATTTTTCTGTATCATGATAATGATCATTTTGATAAATTGAACAACTCCCCCACCCTGTGATCAAATACAGAAAGAAACAGTTCTGGGTTGTAATCGTTACGAATTTTTCCTAGATTTGATTTACCTACTTGATTTTGTTTAGAAACCTCAGTTTGTGAGATGGTTTTCCTCCTCTCTTCATTAACTACTAAAACCAAATATGTGAGGAAGTAGGACTTTTAAACAAAGCCCAAGTGCTTGCTGTATAAATGAGAGACTTGGTTTAAAGGGTCAACCTGGCTGAGCATTTTCTCAGGTTTTCATCTTATCTATTTTTCCCTCTTCAGTAACTAAGTGCTACGCACTGTCTCCAGTAGAGCCACTTGATCGCCTAAAACATTAGTTCTCTATGGAAATTGAAGAATCAACGTTTCCTGGTACAGCTGATGGTTTTCCAAAAATTGTTAAAACACATGGTTTAAATAGGATAATTTTGATAAAATTTCCTCATAACCTAGCAACCTAATCACAATGTTGAATACACCAATCTGAGAAGCGAAACTTTGAAACAGGTTCTCTAGCATTTTAGTTGATAATATAAACTCTTTACATTTTACAGATGGTAAAACTGAGCAGCTTTTGCACACCAAAAGTCAGAATCCCCCTTAGCACCCAGCCTCTCCTGTCACCTGTGATGACTGTCTAGTCTACCAACAAATAAGGAAATGTGACTTAACATATAATACCAGGCAGTGCTGGAAACAAGCGGGAGATCCGAGGGAAGGAGAGTGTAATGGGGAAGACATAGGTCTTCCCCTTCTCATCCTCGTCCTAAAGTGTGACTAGAGTTACACTCTTTTTTTCCCCCCTTAGGGACAGATAGAGTGAGAGAGAATAATTTTTATTTAGTTTTTTTTTCCATCTAGCCTTTGTTTCTCCAACACTTAGTTGTGTACATGGGGCTGGGGTTTGAACCCAGGTCCTTGCGCATGCCAGGCAAGTGCTGTAACCACGGAGCCACTGCTCCAGCCCCCAGAGTTACTCTCAAGGATCTTTTATGATTTAATTCTTACACAGTGCCTACAGGTTCTTGCTTCCTCTCGGCTCTTTGGGTTGTATTTGCAGGATGGTGGGGACAACCCAAATGTGCTGTGGGTGCGCTATGCCCTGTGGAATTCTGAACTCAAGGACAAGAGGATGCCATATTTATTTAAAATGAGGAACACATAGTCTTTTTAAATTTGTTTTTAATTCAATTTTATCTGGTAATGCAGCCTTCTGTTTGGGAAAGGGGGAGGCTCATGTTGAAAAAAGTCATTGCCAAAGGAATCAGTTTGATTGAAACTGAGAACAAAGAAATGTTTCCAGTCGGTAACTTGCTGGTGCCGTAACTGGGCCTTCCTAGGCGTAACGGTGACGTAGATATCCCAGCAACCTCCTCTCCAAGAGTGGCTGCATTCCCCTATGGGGTGGCACCTGTTCTCAGATGTTGAGAGAACTGGTGGTGCTTGGATCTAAGTGAGGGTTCAGGAGGACTTCACGGACCACAGCAGGGCCCAGAGGCAGCCTCTGGTCTCCGCAGGGTCCAGGTTCTTCCTGCAGCACTGGAGGCTCACGAGCAGAGCAGGCTCTTCAGGGAATGCCACGGCTTACATCTTAAGCAGACAAGAGTTCAGCTCCGAAATCTGGATTTGGGACTAGCCTGACAAGAGTAGGGACTCTTCCAGGACCTCTGCTGTCTGCACCTTGGCCTCACTGGAAGGGGATGGTTTACCATTGCTGCCACCATACCACTGTATTCCTGCACCCTTTCCAAAAATGAATCCAGAATTTGAAGCAGACGGTGGAGTGTGAGGTGCCCTGGAGGCTGGAGCCGTGGCTGGGTGGCTTGGTGGTGGTACGCTTGCCTGACATGCATGAGGACCTGAGTTCAAACCCCAGCACCAATACACAGCCAAGTGTCAGAGACACAAAAACCAGATGAAAAAATAAATAAAATTCTCTCTCTCACTTGAAAAAAAATTTTGCCCTGCTCAGCAGTCCGTCGTCCTTACAGGCCTGCTGACTCAGACCCCGCCTTCCTGCATTGGTCTGGACCTTTTTATCCTCAAGGAAACAAAGCCAGCTCTGAACCTGAAGTGTCCAGTTGGAGGCAGGCGGAAGCAGCTCCTCAGAGCTCTGCACCTTCAAGCAAGCGTCCGGGGTGGGGAAGTAGTGATCAGTGTTAAATTCCGGGGGTTTTGCTTTGGTTTTATGCCCGGTAGCTTCTGGCAAGGTAAAGAACTTGAGAAGATGGCCTGGGCCAGGGATGTGTTCCATGGCATCGTTAGGCAGTTTTGTCACTGCTCGCAGCAGAGGATGAGTTGACAGACAGCTCTGCCGTCACTAGGTAGCATAATCTCACAAGACCAGTGTCACATGGGTGGACCAGCGTTGGCCTAAGCTTGGTTGAGCAGCACATGACTTGATTGCTTATTCATGATGCACATCTTTGTGATTTAAAAGAATCAGATGAAATTTTGGGGCGTGAATATTTTAAACTATTAACTATTGTCTTCATAAAACAGCCTCATATCTGCTATGCAAGTCTCGGTCCACACATACTCCAAAGTAATAGAAGACTGTCACTGTGAATTTTAGAATGTTTTTGAAGTGAAACTCACCACAGTTTAGCTTTGCCATTCTAAACTGTGTGCCTTCGGTGAAGACCCCCCTGGTGGGCCTTGGCTTCCTTGAATGCTGAGTGGGGGTGACGTCAGTGCTTGCCCCATAGGGCACCTGGCAGAGCAGTGTGTGATTCATTGGGGCACCAGGACAGAAGCTGGGACAGTGCATGGCCCATGGTCATGGGGTTAGTGGGAGTAGAGTTAAACTTTTTCAGTCCAC
>PVKS010032218.1:0-22744 GCA_004027875.1 Aplodontia rufa | reverse complement strand
GAAACTACACATTCATTTAAAATATATCAGATTTCAGTTCGTACATAGTGATCAGTTTTTTTGCGTGACCCAGGATCACCATAAGAGCATCATAAAATTACTTTTTTTTTTTTTTTGCAAAAGTTCATAGAAGTTATAAAACTCAATTTTTAAGCAATAAACTAAGGAGAAAACTTTGTCACCAGGATAGATTAAAGTTCTTGACTAAATGAATTTTCTTGCCAAAGGAGCTTATAGTACTTCATAGAATCTATTTTCCTGACAGAATAACTCATTACATGTGACAAAATGTGGTTCCTCAGAAAGGATTTAGCTTCCTCCACAAATCCATTTCTTTTGTAGAAATACATTTTGCAAAACAGCAGCAGTTTCAAATCTCAGATTTTTTGGATAGAAATGCATTTATACACAGCACTGTAAGTGTTTACAAGAGGTGAAAATTTAGTAAATGGATTGGAGAAACTATGAGCAGTATAGATTTTAAAGTGCATGCTATTTGTTGTTTTGAATTAGTCCTAGATGGACACAAATCTTGAATCTGAATTCTCCCTCTCTCATTAAATTTTGAATTAACAGCCATTTTGTTGGTTGTTACCAGTTTTCTGTTTGTTTGTTTTGTTTATTTTTGTGGAATTAGAGTGAATAAGGCATGGAGCAGAATAAAATGCATGATCAGAAGGAATAATTGAAGTTTCTGATTAGAAACCTCCTAACAGATAGTTCATATTTTATTGATCCCACAAACACTACCTCTAGCTATGTATACTAGTCATACACAGGATTCATGCATTTAGAGAAAAGTTCTGTAATTTCAATCCTCTTCTCCAAAGTGCTTGTGACACAAAAAATTAAAAATTAAAGTCCAGAAATATAAATTCAGAAATATGAGGGGAGAAATGTGTGAAGAAAGGAAAGAGAAACCTTTAAGCATTGGCTAAATAGAGCCGTAGTTTTAATTGAAGAATATTAACCTCTAATTAGATAACATCAGTATGATAGAGAAATACATTCGGTAATAATGGTACTGATTATATCTTTGTGACAAGATGGAAATACATGAAACAGATTATAGTGCACACACCACACACACACACACACACACAAATCTTAGTTGAGCAGTTTAAGATAAATAGTACCAATTTAAAAACTGGGGTAAAAAAAAACATAAAATTTAAAAGAAAAGGACTCCACAAGGAAATAAGCTAATGACAAGATTATATTGGTTCTTCTTGCCTTAGTAATGACTGCTATACAATTTGTGGAGCACAGGGAAAGTGAAGATAAGACAGCCCTTGATTAAAATTTCTAAGAATTCCATCATGGTAACAGTAGAACATAAAACAAAATTTTGGTCCTCGTCAACAAGCAGATCCCGGGGGAGTTCCCTGGTCTAATGTCCATGAAGCTGTTCCTCGTCTATGTTTCGGAATATTTTAAATAAACCTATACAAAGATAGAAAAAAAAATACCATGGATGAAAATAAGTAATAAAATGGAGAATCAGTGTTGTCAACAACCTGTTAAAGTTTGCATAATCAGATTTAGTTTTTATTTTTTCCTTGGGAGTGTTTTGTCTCCTCAGATGTTCACCCAACCACCACCACTGAGCACCCATACGCAAGGCATGGTGGAAGTGCAGAGGCTCAGCAGAGAATGAATAGTGTGGGCAGAGTCCATCCTCCTCAAGTCTTCAGTTTGTCTTCCCTTGTGGCACTCAATGTAACCATATTCCTCCATTATTCTCAGAAGATGGATCAAAATCATGAGTCCCCCAAAATAATAGAAGACATACTGATTCATAAACAACAGCTTGCTATTTTACTACAACCTCACTTATTTCACATTTTCCTGCTCCTGCTATCTTGCCTAGAGAACTATGTGTGACTATCAACATGTGTTGGCCAATCAGCCACGGTTTATGTTGTACATTCACATCTTCTCTCCTCCTTCTCTGTTTCTCACTAGCCATTTAAGCAGATTGGTAGGTAACATCTTCAATTCTGTAATTTGCCTTCACTCATTTACCTGTTGTTTTCATTGACAGTTTTTCCCCAAAAAAGATAAAATTTAAAAAGCTCACATTTATTAAACCTAATGAGTTTTTCATATTTTCCCCCGATGGTTTTAATTTTATTTTATATTTAGTGCACTGTAGTTATACATAACGGTGGGGTTCACTTTTCATATGTGTATGACATAATTTCTCCATTCAGGCCACAATACTGTCCCCTTCTCTTGCTTATCCTATGATTCCATTCTTCTACTCTATGGGTTTTCAACATTTTTTTATTTTTTTAAATTAGTACACTACAGTTATAAATAAAATTGGAATGTATTGATATAATCATACATACACAATGTAAATAGGTCCATTTTGCTCCCCAATTGTTCCCCTTTCCTGTCCCCCCTCTTCCCTCCCCTTTGATTCCCTACTTCTACAACACTGCTTTCTCTTCTATTTTTGCAAGATCCACACTCTCCTGATTTTTTTTATTCCCTTCTCCTCTCTAGTTTCCACATATGAGAGAAAACTTTCAACTCCTGACTTTCTGAATTAAGAAAATGTGATATACATACACAGTGGATTTCTACTCAGCCATAAAGAATGAAAGGATGTTCCTTGCTGATAAATGGGTATAACTGGAGAACATCATGCTAAGTGAAATAAGTCAGACTCAGAAAGTCAATGGTCAGCTATTTTTTTTTTTAAAGAGAGAGGGACAGTGAGAGAGAGATAGAGAAAGAGAGAATCAACTTTATTTAGTTTTTCATGTGGCCTTCGTTACTCCGAGACTTTGTTGTGTACGTGGGTGCTGGGAGTTGAACCCGCGCACTCGTGCATGCAAAGCAAGCACCGCAACCGCTGAGCCACTGCTCCAGCCCCGGTCAGCTATTTTTTTATGGATATTATACTATTTACTACACTCAAGTTATGATTTTTTTTCCTGTTTCTGTTTTTGTTTTCAACTTAGTTGCTTTTATATAATCCCCTTTGGTCAGTGCATCTTTTTAAAACAAGGTCTTTGTCTCAGTTTTTTTAATGTTTTGAATATTTGCTTTATGAGCTAATATCATTGTCATCATCATTATCATTATCATTGCTAACATCATTTTCATCTTTGTTGTCCTCAAAATCATTAAAAGTCTAGCCTGCACAGGATTGCACCAGTGCTTACACAAAGGTAATTGCACTTTGAACAGGTTTGCCTCTCAAATTTGCAATCCTCTTCTTTCTGAGTACATGGGATTACAGGCATGTGCCATCATGTCCAGGTTTACTTTGTAGAATATTTATGTGTTTTTAAATTTTTAAGACTAAAAAGACTATAATAAAATCAAGAATTCCTTGCTCCTTCTTTCTCTAGTCACAAGTGGCAATATGAGTATGGTCATACACCTATCCTATAAAGACAGGAAGAAGAAAAATTGAGAATAAAGTAAGTTAAAATGGCTAAATTAGCAGCTTAGTCCTCATGTCCCACTAAATATTTCTGGCTATTTATGGTTCTGCTTCAATATTTATAAACTCTAGTTTACTGCTTTATCATTTCAAATGAAGCACTTAGCTCTTGTAACTATTACTCTTTCTCTCAAAAAGTAAGCATCCTCTCTCAAATTTTCTTATGAAAATAATGTCTAATTTAATGATCAATTTTTGTGATTTTTACTGAGTGAGTATAACACACAGTCTTTGCTTACTTATTCAACTTCTTTGTTTTAATTAATATCAATATCTTGCTTTACTTAATTTCTTAATTGGTTTTATGTTTCTACTTTATTATAATAGGCATTAAAAGAAATGGAGCTTACATTTTATCTCTAAAAGTTCTCATAGTATTTATTACAATTTCATCTTTAATATGGGGTGCTCAAAAAGAAAATTTATTACATATTTTATTCTTCCCTTTGACCGCACATTATATCTTTTTCCTGTTTGATTTTTCTTTTCTTTTCTTTTCTTTTTTAAGAAAGAAAAGGACAGTGAGAGAGAAAAAGAGAAAAAGAGAATCAATTTTATTTAATTTTCCTTTTGGCTTTGGTTGCTCTGATGCATCCTTGTATACATGGTACTGGGGTTTGAACCCTCATCCTCTTGCATGCCAGGGAAGTGCTGTAACTGCTGAGCCACCACTCTATTCCCTGATTTTTCTTTTAGTGAGTCAAAAATAACATGAACATATCTAGTACAAATGGAAGACAAGATTGTGAGGTCAACAATTTTGATAACACAAATACAAAAACACAAACCTTTTGTCATCTGGATTTTTAAAAAAATATATAAAGAATTTTCTTATATTTTGAACATTTGCTTTATTAAGTACTGTCATGATGATGATCTTCTTAATCTTCATAATCATCAAAATCATTAAATGTCTATCCATCTCAGTGTTGGAGCAGTATTTATACAAAGAGAATTGCACTTTTATTACTTCTGTTCCCCACAAGAAGATAAAAGATAGATCCGAATACAAGACCATATTAAAGATAACTTTTTTGGGGATTAAATACCATGATAAAGCCAATTAAAAGAATAGTCATTGAATTACTCAGATTAATATCAATATTCCCATTTTTAGACTTTGTTTTTTCAGAAACTGTTACTGCATGGATATAAAATATCAATCGACTTAAACCATAAATCATACCTACATTTTTTTTTTGTTAAAGAGAGAAGGACAGGGGATGGAGCACTGGCTCGGCAGTTATGGCGCTTGCCCGGCATGCGAAAGTACATGGGTTCAAACCCCAGCACCCACGTACACAGCTAAGTGTTAGAGCAACGAAAGCCATGTGAAAACTCAATAAAAATGGATTCTCTCTCCCTCTCACTCTCTCAATGTACTTCTCCCTCTTTAAAAAAGAAAAAGAGAGAAGGACAAAGAGAGAGAGAGGGAGAGAGAATCCATTTTTATTGAGTTATAAAAATCCTTATGGTACTATGGTCCTGAAAGTTTATGCTGCAGTAACAAAACATTCCTGAGTTACACAGCCATAATACAACTGAATTTATTTCTCATTAAAATACAAGTTGAACATCAATTAAACATCTTTCTCTGTTTGTTTTATTCCATCAGTGATACAGCTTAATGGAGTTTCCTTTTGACTTGTGCTTCTAGAATTACTGTAGCAGAACCAGAAGTACAAGAACAAGAAAATGAGGAAGACAAATAGCACACCAACTCATATAATACTTGCATGGAAGTAATAGAAACTATTTTCATTTACATTTCATCAACCCAGGGAAATCTTATACCCAAACATTATGTCAAAGGGTCAGGAAAGTTTAGAAATCCCTCTAGTCTATTCTTCTTGTTGAAAAGGAAATATACTTGTCTTTTCCTAAGCCAAGCAAAGCAAATGCACAAAAGATAAGTATATAATTATATTGATGAGAAAATCTTTAGCATAAAGGCAATAGGTAACTTTTTTTTTAGGGCTGGGGACCAAACTCTGGGCCTTGCGCATGCTAGGCAAGCGCTCTGCCACTGAGCTAAATCCCCAACCCCTTAGGTAACATATTTTAAAGAATGATAGTGTTCTCTTAAGTAAGGAAACCTAAAGAATGGAGAAAGCATATTTTAATTCATTATACTGAGAATTTTTAGTGTATGTGGTGAGTATATGAAATAGAGTTTAGTTAGAAGTAATGAGAAACGTATGCAAAAATACAAGAATATTTTTTTCATTTCAGAAATGAAACTGTGGTGGGCTATTGAATTAATAGAGACAACGCTTATCTCATAGGCCAGTTGGTAAATCAGGCAATGTCAAGCCCATGATCGGAGGTCTTATTTCATCTTTGAAGTATTTTGCAGACCTTCTTCTTTTCATGGGATTTAATATCCATTTAAACTAATTTCTTTCACTGTGATGAATAATTCATTGCCCACACAGAGGTTGTCTAGTTACATACCTCTAGGGTTATCCATTCAGCAGCCATGTGTGCTCTCAGATAAATGAGGCAGAATACCTTATGTTAATACCTGGTGATTTTAACTGAAAGCATATTAATTAAATAGCCAACATATTATTCAAGTTCAATAAATGGCAATAGTAATTATATGGCTTTTATATTAAAGGACAGTCATTAGTGAATAATCTAATGAGGTACAGATGACCACACATTCATTCTGCATTGGTTTTATACTTAGAGAAATGAGTTGTTCTCAAGTACAGAAAATATTTTTTAAAAGCTACTGATGGTGTTAAAAGAAAGTTTTGACATTTTCCTTATAATTTCAAATGATATTTGATTATTTTAGTTCATTTCTTTTTATTTTTGTTAAATGCCCATATGGATACTTTGTTAAAGGAAAACGAAAAGGAGAAGAAAATGGAGGTGAGTAAGAGTTTGTTAGGAAGTAATATAATCTGCATTCGCAGTTACAATGTAAGGGTGGTCTTCCCAACAAAAGCTACTAGAACAATTTGAAATCCATCTACAAAACAAAATTTAGTCATGGAATTGATATTTTTCACAAAAAATATTTAAAAATGGTTGCTAAGCCCAAATGTGAAACAAAAGTATAAAAAATAAATAAAAAGAAAAATTCAGGAAAACATCTATATGATTTTGGGTTGGTTATAAATTTTAAATATACCACAAAAAACAAGATTCATGAAATAAAAATCTGTAAATAAGATTTCACTAAAATTAAAAGTTGCACTCTTGGGTTTGAGGATTTAGCTCAGTGGCAGAGAGCTTGCCTAGCACGTGCAAGGCCTGAGTTCGGTCCTCAGACCTGAAAAAAAAATAAAACTGCACTCTTTAATACAATTTAAGAAAATGAAAAAATAAGCCACAGACTGGCAGAACATATTTGAAGAATGTGTGTATTTGATAAAGGACTTGTTCCCAAAACATAGTGCTCTTAAATCTCAACAATCAAAAAAAAAAAGGCAAAGATTTGAACTAATATTTCACCAAAGAATGCAGGAATATGATAAGGCAGTATAAGAAGTCTTACACCTGGTATAGTCTCGCATACCTGTATTCCCAACTACCAAGTAAGCTGAAGCAGGAGGACTGCAAGTTCAAGACCAGCCTGTGCGACTTAATGTGATCCTTATTTCAAAATAAGAAGAAAAAGCCAGGGTAGAGGTTGGAGATATAGCTAAGTGTACAGAAACTCTGGATTCCATCCTGAGTACAGAAAAATTGGAATAGGAAAAAAAGGATGTTCGATATCATTTGAGATTATTAAAATGTAAATTAAAATAATAATGAGATACTACCACATGCCATTCTAGTAGTTAAAATTTGAAAAATAAAGAAAGTATGGTAGAAAGAAAGAAAAAAATAACAAAGAAAGAAAAGAACTCAACACTAAGGATTACAGAGAAGGCAGAACAACAGAGACTCATATATATTCAGTGTCATTGGGGTTGCAAAATTGTACTGCCACTTTGGAAGATTATTTGGGAATTTCCTAAAAACCTCAGAAGCCTTACCACATGGTCTGGTAGTCAAGCTCCTAGATATTTAGCCACCTTGTTTATAAGTTATTTCCATAACAAAGGCTGCTTGTTAATATTTATGCAAGACTTATTTATAATCATCATATTGGGGGCATTATTTGTCCTCCCTACCTCAGGCTTCTGTCCCTGAGGGCAGGCGGGACAATCCACCAGGAGCTGATCAGGAGGTGAATGCCGATGGCTAGAATCCGGGTCCCCCCTCATCCAGGGACTCCTTTCCTCCCAACCGGGGAAGCAAGGCAACCATACGCAGTTGACGGCAGCTCAGAATCCATTTATTATCAAGGCACATGGGTTTTATAAGGAGGGGAGAAGCCAAGGAATCAATAATCCTTCTAAGGGAGTTGCCAGGGGTTATGCAGATTTTGAGTACAGACAAACAACTGGGGAACAGCCTGGCACATTCCAACCCACCCTAATCTTCATTTTGCATAATAATTAGGAAGCTTAACAAAGCAGGACCTAGCAGCCCTTTCAGAAGGAACTTATGGAAATAGTAATAAGATCACTCTAGGGCAGCTGATGAAATGGGGGTGAAGGCTAGACCCCAACAATTCTATACTTCCAAGTTATCAAGATGGGATATCATTTTGAATTTAAAAAGATTATTAAGTGATGCAAAACAGCTATGCATCATAAATTCATATTACTAAGTGAAAGAAGACAGTCTGAATGATTCCATTTATGATGATATAATATATAAAAGATATACTGTATGATTCCATTTACATGACATCTAGGAAAAAGAAAATTTATCTATTGGTCTAGGAAAGAGAGCAATAGCTGCCAGAACTTCAGGTGGGGAGGGCACCAAATAGCTAAGGTAATGTGATTGTTTTTAGGGTAGTAGTAACATGGTAAGTGTACAATTTACAGAACTTCATTGGCATCCTCTGAAATTCCTCATGTTCATCATAAGCAAAGGGACACATTATTAAAATAAGCCAGGTATTTTACCACATAACTTGTTCAAGAGCATCTATCCTCTCACACCTGTGATTTTTCAATCTCACTTATTATTTCATCATTGAGATGGCAACACAATCTGATTATATTTAACTTAGTTTGTCATTATAT
Organism: Aplodontia rufa; assembly: GCA_004027875.1. Taxonomy (NCBI): domain Eukaryota; kingdom Metazoa; phylum Chordata; class Mammalia; order Rodentia; family Aplodontiidae; genus Aplodontia; species Aplodontia rufa. Next base: position 14,188 of record PVKS010032218.1, on the reverse strand, counting down.
ATTTTAAAAAAGTTTGGCTTTAAATTTTTCCCTTTGTTCAACTTTTCATGATATACTAGAATTTCAGAGATTATAGTCCTGGTCCCTTTTCTCAGAGTATCTGTAACTCACCAAGTATTCATTGAATAATTTATTAATTTATTAATGGAAAGAGTGAATGAGCTCATTATCACTGTTTCTCTTATAAAATTCCTTCATAGAATTTCACTTTCTTATCTATTAAATTGGTAATAAAAATTTTGAACTGCATTAACTATACAGACACTTCTGCTTTAAAACTTTGTGATTTCATCTCATCTATCTATCCTTCCACTTTATAATATTTCATGATGAAAATCATTGTTCACTTTATTCTTTTTTGTTAAAGTATACTTCCCTTGACAATGTCTAATTTTTATAAGTTTACAAGTTTTTTAAGTTTTATAAGTTAAATATATTAGCTGGTATTAAAAATTATATGTTTAGGGCTGGAGCAGTGGCTCAGTGGCTAAGGTGCTTGCCTGGCATGCATGAGTACATGAGTTCAAATCTCAGCACCACGTATACAACGAAATCTTGGAGCAAAGACAACCACATGAATAACTAAACAAAAATTGATTCTCTCTCTCTCTCTCTCTCTCTCTCACTGTCCCTCTCTCTTAAAAACAAAAATTGCATGTTTAACTACTACTTATCGAATCCTTTTCTCAGCATAGAGATTAAGACATATGATCTTATATTCCATATGCACATTTTATTAGTATTTCTATTTTGTTACACATAAAGCTGACCTATTTCACACAATCTCATTAGCTATCTGAAACTAAGTCAAATCATAAAAATAAATTAATTTAAAATTAAATTCCTTGGGCTTTCCAGCCACCTTTTAAGTGTTCAATTGCCATTTTTACTGGGTATCACATTAGAAGGAGCAGATACAGAAGATTTGCATCACAGCAGAATATTCAACTGGACAGAGCTAAACTAGAACTTCCCATCTAACCCACTCCAAAGTGTTATTTAAACTTTTATTTTCTTTTTGTGTGGTGAAGACCCCTCTGTTCTCTCTGACTCTGTGGTGTTGAAAATCAATGTCTTTGCAACTAATGTTGCACATACACATACTCACACATGCATGTACTTATTTGATTTTTGTCTTATAGAAGAAAACAAAAGGGAATGAGAAAGAACATTCTTATCAGAAACAAAGATTTTACTCTTACTTTTTTTAAAAAGAATGAGGGACAGTGAGTGAGAGAGAGAGGGAGAGAGAATTAATTTTATTTAGTTTTTCATGTGGCTTTCGTTGCTCTGAGACCTCGTTGTGTACATGGTGCTAGGGTTTGAACCCAGGTCCCTGTGCATGCTGAGCAAGTGCCACAATCACTGAGCCCCCACTCCAGCCTTTCTAAAATACTTTTAAAAATGATATGAGGAAAAAAGAGGCTCAATGAAATCAGTATTTCCATTCTATTCTCATGACTTTGTGGATGTACAATTCTCAAAACACTTTTTTTCATTCTTAAATGTATTCCTTTTCTTCCTAAACTTAATACCTCCTGTGCTTGTGAGATAAATATTGCATAGGTTTCCTCATTTTTAAAATTCCATTTTATGGAAACAAGTGTCATCCTACTTCCAGGAGCTCCAACAAAATTAGATACTGCACAATGCCAACAACTTGGGATTGAAGTTTGATAGTGAGAATCACAAACAGAAATGATGGAATAGATGTGACTGAAAATATTTTCTATAGATAATGCTAAATAAGTAAGAGACCACTGGCCTGTGGCTGTCTCTGTAATGTGAGCTCCTACATGAAAAATTGCTGTCAAAATTAGTATTAACAATAACTGAACCAAGCAGGGTGTAGTGGCATGCTTGTAATCCCAGAAACTTGGGAGGCTGAGGCAGGAGGATAGCAAGTTCAAGGCCAGTCTTAGATACTTAGCGAGGTCTTAAGCAACTTAGACCCTGTCTCAAAATAAAAAATGAAAAGTGTTGGGTCAGTTGTTAAATGCTTCCAGTACCAATCTGAAATCTGATTTTGGAATTAATTTTTTTAAGAGAGAGAGAGGTGGCTGAGGAGAAGAGAGAGAGAAAAAGCAACTCAATTTTACTTTTTCATCTGGGTTTTATTTTTCTAACACTTAGTTGTGTATGCGGTGCTGGGGTTTGAACCCGTGTCCTCATACACTGTAACTTCTGAGCCACTGCTCCAGCCCAGGAGTCCAAACTTTTAACATAGATGGTTCTCAGCCAATCACAAGCAACCAAGCTTCAGCTAATCACAACAGCCAAATTAGGTATTCAGGTGGTTGCATCAAAACTATTTCTATACTTTACCTGTTTTATCTATAAATATTCACTGCCCATGTTTCAACCTGGAACATTCTGAACCTGTATGCTTATCAGTGAAGCATGATTTATGAATTGTGCTTTACTCAAACTGTTGAATTTACTTTGTCTAAACATTTTCTTTTAACACTAGGAATAATCCCCAGTGGATGGGATCTGCTTTGTTCTTAGTGGCAAAACTATAGGAGTCTTGGTTTTCAATTTTTATCTCCTTAAATTTTTGCATTGAGAATATGTTAACCAACATGTACTTATGTATAGCATTGTACACAGTGTGTGTAAATTTGAGGGTAGAATAGGTTGAAAACAGCCCAAGTCCTATTTTTACCAAGCTTACAAGGATCATTGAATCATGTGAATCATATGAATGTGTAATGGTTAAATCTGCATGTCAACTTGGCTAGATGTTGGTACTCAGATATTTGGCCTGATAGCACTGTAGAAGTTGCTATGGAGATATTTTTCAGATGTGATTGACATTTAAATAGAGTTAGGGAGGCAGATTACTCTCTGTGGTGTAAGGAGGCCTCATTCAACCCATTGAAAAGTCTTAATCCTCCTTAAACCTCCAGACTGCCTTAGAACTCAAGATGGAAATACCAGCTTCTGCTTGGATTTCCAGTCTGCTGGTTTGCACTGCAAATTTTGGACTTACTGTCCCCCACAACCTTATGAGTAAATTTCTTAAAATAATTTTTCTCCCTCTCTCTATATATGCATCCTATTGTTCCAGTCTCTGGAGAACCCTGACAAATATAGACTATTCTAGTATAGTAAGGCCTATACACATGCAAAGCCAAAGGCATCAGGATATCTCAAGAGAGGTGACTGCCTGGCTACCTGTTGAGGAGTGCGCCTTACTCCAGGCAGATGGGCAACCTTGTTTATATAAACATGCGCATGAGGTGTCTGGCAAGAGCTCTAAGGAAAGCATTAAAGGGCCACTCTCCAGCACTGTGTTTATAACACCAAATGTGTAACACATGACCCAAGTCTATTCTTTTATTTTTTTTTTTAAGAGAGAGGGACAGTGAGAGAGACAGAGAAAGAGAGAAACAATTTTATTTAGTTTTTCACATGGCCTTAGTTGCTCCAACACTCAGTTTTGTACGTGGTGCTGGGGTTTGAACCCAGGTCCTTGTGTTTGCCAGGCAAGCGCTGAAACCACTGAGCCACCGCTCCAGCCCCCCAAGTCTATTCTTAAGTTCCTACTTCAATAATAACTAAAGAAATACTTAAAATACTTATTTTATAATTTCTCCATTATTATGTTATTATCATCCATATCTGGTTAATATTTCTTTCAGTATTTATTTCATGAAGGCCATGTTTATTTCCCCTCTGGAAAATTTACTCTGTTCTTTTCACACGGGAAAGAAAACCTAGATAAATGAAAAATTATTATCATAGACATAATTTTCCCCAATGGATCTTTTGACACTGCTTCGTGGCATGCAGTGATAATCTGAAGTCACACTACCACTGAAATTTTTTCTCTTTCCTTTGAAGGACACGACTTTCTTCTTTCATTGACTTGCCATCTAAAATATTTCTATTTGTAATAATTCTTAAAAGTAAGAGATATATCAAGATATATTTCTCTTGTCATTTTTGTTCCTTGGATGTGAGTCATCCTTTGTAGTTTATGTAGTCAGGGATTTTAGGATTATTAGGATGATGGTGATCATGGTTTAAGTTCGGTTAACTTTTCACCAATAACAAACACTCTCAGCACTTTTTTAAAGTCTGAATTTTGGTATTTTTTCTAAAGAAATCCCTATAAAAGAGTGGGATTTTTCCTCTCCAAGTCAAATTTTAAATACTAAAAGTTAGTTCTACTCTGTGTGTTTTGAGAAGACACTTTAATACTTTGATTATTATTTTTATAAATTCCTTGGAATTCTTCCTTATCTACCTATCTCCTTTTTATTTCATCCAGTTTTATTATCTTCTTATCTGTTTTTGCCTTTAATTTTCTACAAAGGCCATGTTTCCACATATTTTAATTTATATCAAAACCTTTTTAAATGTCTCAAGTTATTGTAGTAAATTAGCTCTGGTTATCTTCTACTTCGTTTATTCATGGTGACATTTTGTTATTGTTAATCTACCTTGACTTTCTACAAACCTTTTGTTTGTTGGCTTTTTTCCTGTCTTCTCATTATTTAGTAAGATGAGCCCACTAAATTAATTCCTCTCTAATAAATAGAGTGTGATTATCTCCCATGGCAAAACTTTCTGATCAGTAAGCAATGATCAAAAGTTTTTTTTTTTTTTGATCCAGAAGGACAGCAGGCAGATACTTAATGACTTCATGGTGGTTCCAAGTTCTTAGATCAGTCTTTGCTGTAATGCATTCATGTTAGTCTGAAATACAGATTTCTACTGTTGTTTAAACCTTGACCTGTACATAAACTAATAATTAATGTCATCTTGGTTTTCTGCCACAGTTCTCGTCATTCTTTTTTGAGTTTTGGTGGTTGTAGAAATTATACCACCAGGATTTGGATTCTTCTGCTCTTCTAGGTGAAAACACTTGCATTATTTCCTCCAACATTCAAAATAACACTCTAAGGGGTGTGTTTATCTGGTCATTAAAGGCCATTTAGTCCAAGAACAGATATCAAGGCTGTGTTCTTGTATTAAGACTCTATGTTTTTAACCCAGATGGAGGACAGGGAGGAAAATGGAATTAACCACTTCCACATTTCTGATAGGTCATTTCAGTCAGTACAGGCATACAATTCACAGTACCCTACTGAGCTTTGAGGATGGGTTTACAACTAATCTTAGTTTAGGCTAGTGATGTGAGCTTTCATCTTTTATGCTGCTAGGGAAAATTATCAAAGAATATACTGAGGACTCCCAGACACAAACCACATGACATTTCATAATGGAAGTCAATTTTTCATTTATTATCTTATTACTGGTCATTCAATATTCTCTCAAGTAATTGCCATTTTAAAAAAAAATCTGTTGTTATGTTTAAGACATTTGTTCAATGTATGCTATTTTTTTTTTAAGAAAGAGAGGACAGTGTGAAAGACAGACAGGGAGAATCAATTTTTATTTAGTTTTTCACATGGCTTTCGTTGCTCTAATTCTTTGTTGTGTACGTGGTGCTGGGGTTTGAACTCTCGTACTTGCGCAAGCCAGGCAAGCACCGTAACCACTGAGCCACTGCTCCAGCCTCTGTACAATGTATTTAAGCGAAGAACTTATATATAAAAATTTGGAATTTTACAATAGAAAACAGAAATTATGAGATAACCTTTCTAATAAGCACTTTGTTAATGAATTTTAGTTCATATTTTAAAAGTTTGAATAATAAAACAAAGGAGAGGCATGTCACATCCCAAGGGTGTTAATGTTTGCCTGAGTACAAACTTCTTTATCTGAATTCATTAAAGGGGGCATTGGCAAAGCCTGGGTGAATTCACAAAGCAATTTAATGTACATACAGGAAACCAAAAGTTAATCTGAAATATATATAGCATATGGATTATATATATATAATTTTAATTATTAAGTAATTGCATGCATTTATTATAATAGAGAATAAATTATAAAATAAAATAATGCTTAAGTTTTACAGGTGAAATGATCTGGTACTGAACTTTTAGATGCACATCACCTGTTACGGTTACATTTATTTTCTTAAACAATATTTGCTTATAAAAAGTATAAATTGGCAACTTCTGAGAATTTTGGGTGAATTATATGAGATAATAAATAGAAAAAATCCTGTAAGCAATATATTTAAATACATTTTCCTTCACTTTAACATTATGTAAGGAATTTTTTGTGGAGTCTAATCATCTAATTTCTTGGATCTTTATTTCATGTTTTGCATAGTTCTTTTTCCTGCCCCAATAATAATTATAATAATGATCTGAACATATTGGGCCTATACCAAATCGTTGCTTGTTGACTGCATGTTTTTAGTCTATGCAAAGTATGTAACCAGTATGCTTTACTTACAAGGAAGAAATGGTGTTTTGGGAATATAGTGATATTCAAAGATAATTATCACAAGATTCTCTGCACACACATATAAAAATATTTCCAGTGGGTTTTACATGATTTTTAAAAACAAGAAAGTAAACAATGGGATAAGCTGCTCTTTTAGAAATTCAGCATTTCTCATTTTTTTTTATTAAAGAGAGAGAGAGAGTGAGAGTGAGAGAGAACTAAAGGACAAAGAAAGAGAAAATCAACTTTGTTCATTTTTTTTTCATCTAGAGTTTGTTTCTCCAACACTTAGTTGTGTATGTGTTGCTTGGGTTTGAACCAGGGTACTCTTCCATGCCAGGAAATGCTCCAACCACTGAGCAACCACTCCAGCCCCTTCATTAATGTTTATTGTGTCAATCTCTGTGCATGGTGTTTCCATATTACAATGAAGTGGAGAACTTAGGATATTTGACAGAATGCACAGACAAGTTGTATTATAAATCTGCTGATAAAATAGACTTTAAAGTTTCTGTTTCTTCTGTTTTTCCAAACTCTAAATCCTTCAGATTTGGTCATTTTTCAAGAGAAAGTAGCTCAAATTATTCATGCTTCTGATTTGCTTTTAGAACTAAATCTTACAAATACCATGGAGATATAGAAATAAGAAAAAATGATTGAGAATAAAAATCTGTACAAAATCATTGGAGTGATGTTTTCTGGGGATACCCTTCAATTTTTTTCCATTTGCCCTTTTCACGAGAGATATGTTGCTGAAAGGTTTTCACTTACAGAGCTTTTACCAAAAACTTGCAAAACTTGTAAACTTGAACTACACTATATTTTGAATGAGTTAGGCTTCATGGTTTCCAGGGAAATTATTCACAAGCTGATGCTCTCTTTTTATATGAAATTAACTAATAGTTCTCATCTGAAAGAAATATCACTCTTCAGAGGGCATTTGGAAATGTGTAGAGACATTTTGGTTTGTCAAAACTGTGTGATGGCTACTTCTCTCTCATGGGGAGAGGCTAGGAATGCTAAGAAATATAAATAGGACAGTCACCTATAAAGAAAAATTATACACTCAGATGTCTATAGTGCTGGGGTTGAGACACAGTGGAACAGATTGTCACACGTTTAAGTATGTCCATGCATGTGTTGATGCATAACTGGTGTGCTTTACTTACAAGGAAGTTACACAGCTTTTTGTTTCTTGTCCTTCTGGGCCACTTTGTTGCCCTTTATTTCCCAAGTTTGATCCTATAGGCAATCACCCTTCAGTGTGCTTCTGATAGGTTGTGTGTGATTTGCTCAATTGTTTGTTTTTAAAATAACAGAAGTGGTCTGTGCTGCTCATTAGAAAGTCCACTGTTGTGTTAGCCAATAGAAAGACGTCTTTCTTTCCTGAGAGAAGTGGAAAATGTTCTCCTGGGTAAATTATTGGAACATAAGCTGATTTTTTTTAAAGAGAGAGAGGGGCAATGAGAGAGAGAGAGAGAGAGAGAGAGAGAATCTATTTTTTATTTAGTTTTTCATGTGGCCTTCATTGCTCTGACACTTCAGTTTGTAGATGGTGCTGGGGTATGAACCAATATCCTTGTGCTTATGGGTCCCATGAACTGATTTTAAACACGGGAATATACCCTAATGTGAAATGCTACCTCTTGTGTCGTAATACTCTGTTTCCACAACAAGAACAGTACAAAGCAAGAAGCGTGCTGTTTGTTTTCCAGAAGCAATTGGTCTCTATAATGTGAACACACTGAAGAATTTTTTTTTTAATTTAGGGGAAATTCCTTTGAAGAGTTCCTTTAAGAATTCAAACTCTGGCTAATTATGATGATACACCCCAGTAATCCCAGAGACTTGGGGAACTGATGCAGGAAGATTACAAGTTTATGACCATCCTCAGCAACTTGGCAAAACCCTGTCTTAAAATAAAAATAATAAGTTAAAATGCTTCTGGGTTCAATCCCCAGTATCAAATACAAGAAAAAAAGAAAATGCGAGAGGGCATGAAGAGAAGGGAAAGAAAAGTATCTGTGGTTGAGTGCAGGGAACTTATTTTGAAATGTTTGGACCTTTTTATAGGAAATTTTTACCTCACTAAACACTGTTACTAAAATATTTTTTATGACTTATTGTCATTTTTATGCAGTTACTTTTCAAGTTGCTTCACTTATGTATAATAGAGATGACCTTATTTCTTTAGACTCCCATTCAACAATACAAATTAGTTTTAATTAACTCAACTCTGCCAGAGTATTCATCTGCTAGAAATGTCTTGTGTTGAACAATTCTTGTATGGGTGGTTATCTTTCCTGCTTTCATTCTGTCTTCAGTATAGTGCCTTTACAACACTATACATTAAATAAATTACGAGATGTTCTTGATACAAAAATAAGATACAAAAGGCTATGATGTCCATTCACTTTTAATTTCTCCATTTTCCATGTATAGATGGCTTGCCTCTGTCTCCATTCATTATCTTGGGTCACATTGTCAGGAAGAAAAATTTTGTCAGTTATAATAACTTAAAATGTAAATTTAGTATTAAGAAGAGATATAACCAGTATTCTTTTCCCTTCATTTAAGTTACCCAAAAGCTGGGCATGGGGGCACAAACCTGTAATCCCAGAAACTCAAGAGGCTGAGGCAGGAGGATCCAAGTTGGAGGATAGCCTCGGCAACTTAAAGAGACCCTGCCTCAAAATAAAAACTAAAAAGGACTGCAGATGTAGTTCAATGTTAAAGCACCCCTGGGTTCAATCCCAAGCACCAAAAACAACAACAACAACAACAAAAAGCCCAAAATAAAAGTTACCAAGAAGAAATTGCTATATATCACTGCTGAAATTCTTTTATTTTATTTTACTTTTAAATTAGTTCAACACATTCTTACATATTGACGGGACTCATTGCTACACATTCAAATATGCACACATGATGACAATGTAACTTGAGCCTGATCCTTATTCAGTTTCTCCCTCCCTTTACCCGCTGCCCACTCCCTTATCTCCATCATAATGCCCCCTATTACACATAAAAATATCCATGTATGTATATTAATTTTTGAATTTTCAAGGTTTAAATGCTTGCATGAGTATTATTTGGGCTTCTCCAATGAATTAATAATTCCCCCTTTTTCCTCTCTCTCTCTACCCTCCTTTTCTCCTCTCCCCACCCTCTTCCTCCCCTACACCCATAACTATAGTTCCCATAGATTATGTGATACTTTGCATTTGGTGTGGCTAGTAAATAAACTTGTCTAACTTTTACCCTATCCTTGGTTTTACTTTTGCTTACAGAAATGAGACAAATCATTTGACCCTTAAGCCTCTGGGTTTGACTTATTTTGGCTCAGCAAAATTTTTTTCATTTCCATTCATTTACCTGCAAAAGCGATGATATTGTTCTTTCTAATAGCTGAACAGACTCCAGTGTGTGTGTGTGTGTGTGTGTGTGTGTGTGTGTGTCACCATTTTTTGATCCATTCATCCCGTGCGGGGATTCTGGGTTGATTCCGTAATTCAGTTATTATAAATTGAGCTTCTATAAATATTAATGTAGCTTTGTAATATGCTGATTCTAGCTCTTCTGGGAAAATACCCAGAAGTGGAATAGCTGGGTCATATGGAGGTTCTGTTCTTAATTTTATGAGGACTCTCCACACTGCTCTCCAGAGTGGCTGTACCAGTCTGCAGTCCCACTAACAGTGCACAAGTGTTCCTTTCTCCCTACAACTCCTCCAGAGTCTGTTATTGTTTGTATTCTTCTTCTTTGCTATTCTGACTGGAGTGAGTGGAGTGAGGTTAAATCTTAATGTTGTTTTTACTTTGCATTTCTCTGATTGCTAGTGATGAAGAACACTTTCTCCTATATATTTTGGCTTTTTGAACTTCCTCTGTTGAGAAGTTTCTGTTTAGTTCCATTTATTGATTGGTGTGTTGATGTTTTTGGTGTTAAATTTTTTGAGTTCTTTGTTTATTAGCATCCTGTCAGATGTGAAATAGGCCCTGATTTTCTCAAAGTCTGTAGGTTTTCTCTTAACAGTCTTGACCAATTCTTCAGCAGTCCAGAGCTTCATAGTTTAATAGCATCCCACTCATTGATTATTGGCTTTAATTCTTACACTGTGGGAATCTTATTAAAGAAGTTGGTGCCTATATCAATATGGTAGCTGTTGATCATATTTTTTCTTTTAACAGTTGTAATGTTGCTGATTTAATTCCTAAATCTTTGATCTACTTTGATATTGGTATAATTCTTTTTTTTAAGAGAGAAGAACAGTGAGAGAGAAAGAGAGAGAATCAATTTTTATTGAGTTTTCCCATGAATTTCACTGCTCTGACACTAAGTTGTGTGTGTGGTGCTGGGATTTGAACTTGTGTACTTGTGCATGCTGGGCAAGCACCGTAAACACCAAGCCACAACTCCAGCCCCAATACTGGTATAATTCTTAATTGAAGTGTTTTTCTTCTTCTTCTTAACAATATTATTGTCCATTTCTTTTAATCAGAAATGATTATTTCCTAAGGAGTATATTTTAGCAAAATTAATGTTTAGTAACATTGTGACCTATTATGGACAAATGATACAGTGAAGCTCAATTATTTACAATATCACTTTGCAATACTTTTTCAATTAAGAAACATTGAAAAATAAAAAAATAGAAACAGATAGAATATACAGGTTTATTTATTTTATTTTTAAATAGTTAATTATAGTGTGAAGTTAGCAGAGCACATCTGATGATATTCCTGACCACAAACAATGTTAGAGGTAACCTAATATTCTTGGATCAGACATTTCAGTTTATAAGTAAGGATTCTTAAAATTTTATATGTAACAAACAAATCCAGATTCTTCACTACTAAATCTTTTAAATGAACAGAAGTGATTTTGTGGGTGGCTAAATTCACAGATGGAAGAATAATGCCTAGCACCTGTTTAAGGTAGATAAAGCAAATACAATTGTCTAAACACCTGGGTTTCAGTACCTGTATTTTTTTTTCTTCATGACCTTGTAATAAAGGCATATTTCCTAAATCTCAGGTTTTTTGGTTGTAATACAAAGGTAATCTAATAAAACATTTTATATCTGTTATAATACCTGATTTAAGGTTCAAAATCTAAATCAAACTATCATACAAAAAAGTTTTAATAATTTATAGATAGGAGTAAATACATGAGTATCAGGAGAAACATCACACTGAAATGCTGTGAATAACTGTTCTTTCAGAATTATCAGCTTTTGTTCATCTATGGATATATTTTATAAAATGGTATAGAAAATACAAACAAGGAAGCTTTTGCCTATCTCAAAACAGACCAGAAAGAGGAAAAGAAAGAAAGAAAAAGAGAAAGGGAAAGTTCTGCCGATTCGGCTCAATGGAAAAGCACACCCCTGGGTTCAATCCCCAGTACTGAAAACAAGTATAATATTTTTATATCAAATGAAGGTAGTTGCCCATAGGAGATGTTCTGGTGACTGGCTCGCCTCCTGTACACTGCACTCCCTCGACCGTGCAGTGCTTGGCCATGCACCTGGGGACCAGGGGATACCCTCTCAGGAGATCTCTCTCAACCTGGAGCACCAAGTTTGGGTAAGAATTTTTGGTTTGGGGGTGACTGTATCCCTGAAATTGGTTTCAGAGTGACATGTCTGCTGCTACCTGAGGAGCACTGCCAAGAAACCCTGGTTAGTGATGGAGAAGGGAGCATTTCAGCCACTTCTTCTAGAAATAGTGTACCAAAATGACAAAAATGTTATTACTCATTGGTCAGATGCTGGAGAGCCATTGCTGAGACCTTTCATCACATCCAAGCTGGCAGTGCAGTGAACTCATTAAAACAGCAGATGGAGGACAGATTTCAGTGAGCTGATTTGATGATAATAACAGTACGTGTCTCATGGATGGCAGAACCAAACCTACTATCCTAACTGTGGCCTGGCCTCCCTGCAGCAAACAAGGAATCAGAAATTCTTCATATCCATTTCTCAACAACTGGGATACAGAGAGCTATATAACTGATCAACTCACAAGAAATGACACTTAGCAAAACATAGATAGAATGAAGGAATAGAATTAGAATCATCTAAGAATTAAGAGAGCCCCACCCCTAAGTTTGAGAGGCAATGGACCTCACTGGCTAGGGGACTTTTTGCTTCGATTTGTTTGGGTCTTGTATATTTAGGTTATAGATGTTGACATTTGAGTTGCAGGGTTTAAGTCAGCAAAAACAAAGCATTGTATGTCAACAATTGTTTCAATTGTATAACTGTAATTCAAATATTTTAATTAGTATTTGTTAGAGTAAAAGTATATGGTAATTTAAAATATCTTCCTAAAAATGACACCACAGATCCATTCAAAAGATGAGGGAACAAAAACTTAAGGAAGCTTAAATAATTTGTTCCATGTCATGGGGTTGGTAGATGGTTAGTCTATTATTTGACTAGAATGTTTTTCACTTCAGGTTTTATGCTGTTAATGTGAGTTCTGCCACCTTTTTGGTCGCATAACACCATCCATGTCCATCCTACTTCTACTTCCAGCAAGTTCATGCTACTGGACTGCCAAATTGCCTGCAGACTGAAAGATCTTAACTTTCACCCAGCCAAGGCAAGGGATAACTACAAAATCAGTAGACAAGTTTTCCACATAAATAAGAAATATCTGTATTTTTCCAACCATTCTTCTCTGACTAGGATATGTGCATATTCCACTGAACACATAAACATTTTTTTTGTCTTTGCAGCAGTGAAACCATTGGAATAATATAAGAGATAATATGCAAGTGCTGGCAAGGGGTTATTTTGTTTATTCCCTTCTTCCAGCTGATGGCAACCGTTCTTATCTCTCAATTTACCAGTCCACTCTCTGATCACTGCATTGACACAACCTCACAAAGGTCATGGTGGACACTTCTGGTCTTGGCAGAAAAGATCACCAATATTGTTAGGGTCATGTTTTCACTTCCACCAACACTTATTTTTTTTTTACAGTCAACTTCACCCAAAAACAAATAAAATTGACCCTGCTGCATTTGTGAAATGTCTTTGCTAAGTTTTCTATTACTCTTGGGGGAAAGAAAAGGAAGAGGAGAGCAAAAAGTTTAAGGAAGAGAAAGTGGTGGAGGAAAGGGCAAGAAGACAGGAGAGTCAGAAGCTATACAAGCAATCTGGAATTCTCTCAGGCTCTGTAGTATCCTGTCTGGAACTTTTCTGAATCTCTGCTAATTCTCAACAAAGAAGCAAACAAAACTAAACAGGTAGAACAAGGAAGGGAGAGGAGGAAGGAGGAAATGACAGAAGGAAGGAACAAGGATGCTCAGAGTGTGCTTTTATAAAGCATATTTTAGCCAAGCACATAGATAAAAAAAAGTCATTATTCCAAGCTGTCTGTGTCCAACCAGCATTATCAAAAAGCATGAAGAAATTCTTTATGATATTCTACATAATATATTTAATTGAAAAAATCCAAAACTGTTTTACTTATAGTTTTGAATAATAACGCATACTTAAATTTTTTTTTATTTCAAAGAAATCAAGCATTTGCAGAGGCAGTACTAATAAAAATGGGGAAATAGATGAATCAATAAATGGGCCAGGGAAACAAATAGAAATTTCTCAAGAGAGGAAGTCCCAAAAGCCAATAAATATATGAAAAAGTGTTGTAACATCACTAGCAATCAGAGAAATGCAAAACTAAACTTCACTGAGATTCCACCTCACTCCTGTCAGAGTGACAAAAATGAAGTACACGAACAATAACAGATATTGTAGGGGTTGTGGGAAAAAAGGAATGCTATCACACTGTTGGAGGGACTGCAAGCTTGTACAGCCACTCTGGAAAGCAATGTGGAGACTTCTCAAAAAAAAAAAAAAAAAAAC
>PVKS010032217.1:0-22747 GCA_004027875.1 Aplodontia rufa | reverse complement strand
CCACAGCATACCCAGATTAATGTTCCCCTTGTTCCATGAAAGAACTTCCATTTGTGTACATAGTGAGGTCTGGGTCTCTTCAGGCTGAGTATTCTACAGCTAAGACTTGATGACAGACATGTTTGGGATTTCCTTCTAACGACTCTGAAAGGAAGGTGGCTGGGTGTAAATTTGATCAAGTCCTTATATGAGCTACTGGGCCTTCTAGAAGTAAGGCTTGGTATTTTAGGAGGTGATTATCTGAGAGCCACAAGCCTCCTTTAGTATTTAGAATTCCTGAGAGATCATGACTAGTATGTACAATGAGATCTCTTCCCAGGGTGATCTTGATTGCATCAGGAAGAGCAAGGCATCTGCTGCCACCTCTCACAAGCAATGGGGCCATCCTCGAGACACTGTGTCAAGTTCCTTGCTAAGATGTGCTACTGGCTGTTGAGCTGGCCCATTCTTCTGTGTGACCACCCCTAGGGCTATCCTTCCTCTCTCGGTGGCTAACAGATTGAACTCTTGCTCTGTAGGTAAGCTGAGAGTTGGCTTGAAGTAAGGCCTTTTTTAGTGCTTTAATAGTTTTAGTATGTTCTGATTCCATATTAAGTTAATTGTTCACTGATGTTGGGCCTCCTTAAGAAGACTGTAAAAGGCTTAGCTAACTCTCCATACCCAGGGATCCAAAGTCTGCAATATCCAGTTATTTCTTAGGAACCTCTGAGCTATCTTGTGGTACAGGGTATCATCCTATAGGGGGTATTCTTTCTTCCTAACTTGTGGGTTCCCTGAGATAAATAGCGTCCATTTATTTCAATATCATGGAGTTGACACATTTGAGATTTGCCATTTGAAATCTTGTATCCTCTATCAGCTAAGAAATTTAGTAGTTCTGTGGTGGCTTCCTGACATTCTCCCTGAGTTATAGCACACAGGATGTCATCTGCATATTGGAGAACTTTTGCTGGTGATCTCTGAACTCCGATGAGTCTTAGCCATGTCTTGTCCAAACAAGTTTTTCAGGCTATCTCTGAATACTTGAGCCAACACTGCTCAGGTTAATTGAGATCCACTGTCTGGACCTCAAAGGCAAGCAAGCAGTGTGATGGAGAGTCTAGGGGTGTGCAGAAAAAGGCATCTTTTAAATCTAATACACAAGCAGCAGTGGCTGGGATCTCAGATAGCAGAGAGTAAGGATTAGCACTACAGGGTGGAGGGGAACAACTGCTTCAAAGATCTTGGACTAGGTGCCATTCCCCCCTGGCCTTTTGAACTCCCTAAATGTGTGTGTTGCATGGGGATATTTCAGGGCACTAGAAGACCCTGCTGTGGGAGGTTTTGAATGAGCTCCAATAATCCTTTCTTTGTCTCTGGACAAAGGGTTACTGTTTCTGTTATGAGAAGACAGAGGGATCCTTTAAGACTCTTTTAACTGGAACTGCATATCTTTTGTTGTTGAGCATAGTTTTATATATTGGAGGGAATTGCTGTTATGTAATCATGCATACACTGATATTGACTGTAAAAAAATCAGAAACCGTGAGTATAAATCCAGGCATGGGTGCTCAAAGAGGTAGCCAGACTTAGGAACAGCTGAGCAAAACCCTTTAATGGAAAAATGCGACTCTCAGGCCAAAATCACCTATGCCACTAGAGCGAGCAGGGGAAATGAGGAGCGGGGAAGGGAAGTAGCTTGCAGGAGAAAATGGAGCTGGACCTTCGCCAAGCAGCTGGTTTTATTGGTTAAATGGGAGGAGTTGATGACAGCGTTAGTCTTTCAGAGATTGGCTTGTGGATCCATCAGTCCATTGGAATTTGTCTGCCAGCATCTTGATTGGCTGTTCTTTTCATGGGCAAGCTGTCCTTTGCCCTGCCCCTTAGTCAGCGCCATGACTGAGTGTGGTAGCTGAAGCCACACCCCCAGCCTGTTGCCATGACTGTTCTGCCATGATTGGCCACGATCGGCCATGCAGCCTGGCTGAAGCCCTGCCCCCAGCCAGCCTAACATTGACAAAGTAAGTTGAGGCCAATCCTAGTCCAGGATCTCCCCACTTTGTCCACTCCCCACTTGCATGACTCCTCTGCATTACCTCCATGTTATAGTTAGAAATAAGCATATACATGTGTATTAATCTTGAAATTTCTGACTTTCTCTGCCTGCCTTTTTATCATTGGGCTTCTCATGGGAGTCAAGAGTTTCTAATTGCATAGATAACCACTCTAATCCCTCCTTCCCCTCCCTATCACCATTCCTTCTCTCACCACATTCATAGACTATGGTTCCCCTGCTTATGTGAAATTTCACCTATGTTGAGATTATTATACAAGTTTAGCTAACTTTCAATCTGTATTAGATTTTACCCTAGCTTCTGTAAAATCAGAAAAAAGGATAATGATACTGGTGTAAATTTAGGCGGAGATGTTTATTGGACTTGTTGCTCTCGGGCCAATTTCACCTGCGCCGCCATGATGAGGGCAGGCATGGGAAGTGGCAGGTGGCCAGAATGGCAGTCAGGGAAAATGGCATTGGACCTTTTTCAGGCAGCTGGTTTTGCTGGCTAACTGGAAGTTCATGATGGGGTTGGTCCTTCAGAGACTGGCTGGTGGATCAATCAATCCATTGGGGCTTGTCCGCCAGCATCCCAATTGGCTGTTCTTTTCAAGGGCAAGTTGCCCTTTTCCCTGCCCCTTAGCCAGCACGCATGGCCTTAGTGTCTTGGCTGAAGCTATGCCCCTAGCCAGGGTCCATGATGCTGTGAAGTGTGGGCTAGCTGAAGCCCTGCCCCCAGCTGGCCTAACAGCTTCCACATGAAAGAAAACATTCAGCCCTTAAGTCTCTGAGTTTGGTATATTTCACTCAGCATAATTTTTTCCACTCCATCCATTTGGCTGCAAATACCATGATATTGTTCTAATAGCAGAGTAGAACTCCATTGTGTGTGTGTGTGTGTGTGTGTGTGTGTGTGTGTGCGTGTGTGTATTTCACAGTTTTTGAATCCACTCATCCAGAGAGGGGGGCATCTGGGTTGATTCCATAGTTTAGCTATAGCAAATTGAGCTGCTATAAACATTGATACAGTTGTATGTCTTTAGTATGCTGATTCTAGCTCTTTTGAGATAATTCCCAGGAGTGAGATAACTGGGTCATAAGGTGGCTCCAATCCTAGATTTTTGAGGAGTCTCCATACTGCTTTACAGAGTGGCTGTACAAGCTTGCAGTCCCACCAACAGTGTGATCATGTTCCTTTCTTTCCACAACCCCTCCAGCATCTGTTTTTGTTCATATTCTTCATTTTTGCCACTTTGACAGGAGTGAGGGGGAATCTCAGTGAAGTTTTTATTTGCATTTCTCTGATTGCTAGTGATGTAGAACATTTTCTTATATATTTATTGGCTTTTTGGGCATCCTTCATTGAGAAGTTTCTGTTTAGTTCCCTGGCCCATTTATTGATTGGATTATTTGTGGTTTTGGTGTTCAGTTTTTTTGAGTTCTTTGTGTATTTTAGATATTAGTACCCTGTCAGAGGCATGCAAGGCAAAGATTTTCTCCCATTCTGTAAGTTCTTTCTTGATACTCTTGATTAATTCTTTAGCTTTGCAGAAGCTTCTTAGTTTAATGGCATCCCACTCATTTATTCTTGGCTTTAATTCTTGCTCTATGGGAGTCTTGGTAAGGAAGGAGGGGCCTACACTGATGTCTTTGAGTTTTGATTCTACTTTTTCTTCTAGCAATTGTATAGTGGCTGATTTAATATCTAACTCTTTGATTCATTTCAATTTGATTTTTGTGCAAGGTGAGAGATAGGAATCTAGTTTCAGTTGTCTGCATATGGCTGTCCAATTTGTCCAGCAACATTTGTTGAACAGGCTGTCTTTCCTCCACACTATATTTTTGTCCCCTTTGTCAAAATTGAGATGGTTAAAGATTTGTCTCAATATCTTCTAGTCTGTTCTGTTGGTCTTAATGTCTGTTTTGATACCAATACCAAGCTGTTTTTGTTAGTATAGTCCTATGTTATAATTTCAGGTCAGGTATTGTGACACTTCCAGTTTCTTGTTTCTTTCTTTGTAATGTTTTGGCTATTCTAGGTTTCCTGCCATTCCAAATGAATTTGAGAATTTCTTTCCCTATATCCATGGAGAATGTCATTGGTATCTTGATGGGAATTGCCTTGAATCTGTATAGGGCTTTCCACAGAATGGCCATTTTAATTATATTGATTCTGCTTAACAAAGAACATGGAATGCTTTTCATCTACTCAGGTCTTCTTCAATTTCTTTTGTTAATGTTCAATAGTTTTATTGTAGAGATCATTTATATCCATTGTTAGTTTAATGCCCAACCAGTTTTTTCTTTTTGAGGTGATTATGAATGGGATGGATTTCCTGATTTCTTCTTTGGAAGAATTGCTGCTGAGTATAGGATTGCTATAGATTTATGAGTGTTGATCTTTGTAAATTCATTTATAAGCTCTAATAGTCTTCCAGCCATAGGATCACGTCATTGGCAAAAAGAGATAGCATGACTTCCTCTTTTCCTATTAGAATTCTTTGATTTCCTTCTCTTGTATGATAGCTCTGGCTAGGGTTTCAAGGACTATATTGAATAAGAGTGGTGAAGGTGGACAGCCTTATCTTGTTCCTGAATACGGTGCAAATGCTTTCAGTCTTTCTCCATTAAGTACAATGTCAGCTATGGGTTTGTAATAAATAGCTCTTACAAAATGAAAGTACTTTCCTTGGATCCCTATATTCTTAAGAGTTTTGAGCATAAATGGGTGTTCAATTTTATTAAAGCTCTTTTCTGCATCAATTGATAAGATCATATGCTTTTTATCTTTAATTATGCTTTTTTGGATTTATTCTTTTGTGTTTTTTATTAGTGCATTATAGTTTTACATAATGATGAGATTTATTGCCACATATTCCTAGATGCACACGATACAGCAATACAATTTGGTTACTATCACCCTCCCACACCCCTCTACTTTCCTCCTCCTGTTCTCTGATCCCTTGCCTCTCTTCTGGATCCTACATTTTTCCTAAAATACCCAACTACAGTGACATAATTCTTATACCTATGAAGAACATTTTTTATATACATGACTATAGTATACACAGTGACGTACTAATAAACGATTGGAATGTACCTTGCTTAATCTCAGTTCCCACATTTCCCCTTCTCCTCCCTTCCTATCATCCCTTGTTTATTTTTTGATATATTTGACAATAGGATTAAACATTTAAGTTTTTGTAAAGGCATGCACTATATGTTATTCAAATACCTCATGCAGTATCTTGCACCTGTATCTCATAAATACTGACATAATGCATTTTTGTTCTGTGGTCTAACACATGAGTTTGTCTACCTTTCTGCAAAGCCTGAGTTTAGATCCAGCCTCCGAAATGCGGGAAAACATTCAGCCCTTGACTCTCTGGGTTTGACTAACTTTGCTCAGCATGATTTCTTCCATTGCCATCCATTTATCTTCAATAGATGCAATATCATTGTTTCGAATAACTGAGTAGAACTCCATTGTATATGTGTGTACCAGAGCTTTTGGATCCCTTCATCTAATGGGGGGCATCTGGGTTGGTTCCATAATTTAGCTACTGTAGATTGAGCTGCTATGAACATAGACTTTGCTTTGTCACTGTAATGTGCTGATTCTAACTCCTCTGGGAAAATCCCCAGAAGAGGAATAGCTGGGTCATATGGTGGATCCAACCCTAATTTTTGGAGGAGTCTCCACACTGCTTTCCAGAGTGGCTGGACCAGTCTGCAGTTCCACCAATAGTATGCTAATGTTCCTATCTCCCCAAACCCCTCCTGCATTTGTTATTATTTGTATTCTTTATCTTTGCCAGTCTGACTGGAATGAGGTGAAATTTTAGTGTAGTTTTGACTCGCATTTCTCTGATTGCTAGTGATTTAGAACACATTCTCATGTATTCATTGGCTTGCTCATTGTCCTCTGTTGAGAAATTTCTGTTTAGTTCTCTGGCCCATTTATTGACTGGATTGCTTGTGTTTTTGTTATTGAGTTTTCTGAGTTCTTTCTAAATTCTGGATATTATTCTTCTGTCAGAGGGATCACAGGCTTTGATTCTTTCCTATTCTGTAGGTTGTCTCTTAACTGTTTTGACTAGTTCTGTGGCTGAGAAAAAGCTTTTGGATATGGCAATTATTAATAGAACATGTAATTGATAGATGTAAAAATAGAAAAGGGAATAATGATACTGATGTAAATTCAGGCAGAGATGTTTATTGGATTTGTTGCTCTCGGGCCAATTTCACCTGCGCCGCCATAATGAGGGCAGGCATGGGAAGTGACGGCCGGCCAGATGGCAGGCAGGGAAAATGGTGCTGGATCTTCATCAAGCAGCTGGTTTTGCTGGCTAACAGGGAGGAAGTTGAAGATGGGGTTGGTTGACTGGCGGACCCATCAATCCATTGGAGCTTGTCCACCAGCATCCCGATTGGCTGTTCTTTTTGCGGACAAGCTGCCCTTTGCCCTGCCCCTTAGCCAGCCAGCATGACCTCAGTGTCTTGACTGAAGCCACGCCCCCAGCCAGCCTAACAATAGACCCTAACAATTGGGAAGAATAGAAATATGCTCTCTGTTAGAAAGAAGGACCTAAAGTCCTCTTCCCTCTTAAGATCAACAAAAACAGAGAAACAGAAGAGGAAAAGTTAAAATGATGGGATTCCCCTAAGTTGCCTTCCCCCACCATCCATTTCTAATTCAACTGAGGGGCAAAACCCATCTCCTGCCCTCAGCAATATTCCAAGGAAGGGTGAGAGGGAACTGAAGCTGACTGTAGCAGCTTCTGTTCCATCTCCAATTTCATATCCTTCCCTACCTAGAGTAAAAAGATAATTAGAACAATTTCTCAGCTCTCAACTCTACACATGGTCTGAATTCATGTCTATTTTAAGTATTTTATTCTCAAAAGAAGAAAGGGCAATTATTAGGTGATCTGCAATGATGATCTGAGAACATGAACAACTAGCTGGATCTGGAGCCCCACCAAATGAGGGAAAATATCCAATTGAAGAGGCATACTGGAATAACAACAATGTGGCACACAGGGGACATATGAGAGGCCTCAGAGATTTAATTATGAAAGAAATAAAAAAGGCAGTCCCTCAGTCTCAAAATTTAGTGAAAGCTTTTAAAGTACGCTAAGGGAGAAATAACGGGTTAACAGAATTTTTGAGATTAGAGGAACAAATAAAGAAGTATTCTGGGTTAAATACTAATGATGCCTTAGGGCAAGAAGTGTTAAAAGTACACTTTGTAACTAATAGCTGGCCTGATATAATTAGAAAATTATAAAAACTAAAAGATTCCTAGGACTGATGGGATAGTATAGATTATGGATAGACTCTTATGCCCTTAAGACTAGAAAACTATATCTTAAGTTTTAGATGGAGAGCTTGATCCAAACCATTGGAAGCCTGAGGAATTTCAATCACTAGAAACTCTTAAACAAACCCTTATCAGGGCTCCTGTGTTAGCTTTACCCTCACATGAAAAGCCATTCTATTTGTTTGTTAATGTAGATAAGGGAACAGTTCTGGGAGTTCTAACTCAGGATCATGGTGGGGGGGGGGGGCAAAAACACCCAATAGCCCATTTATCTAAGTTCCTAGACCCAGTCTCCAAGGGATGACCTGAAAGTATACAATCAGTGGCTGCCACTGCCCTTTTGGTAGAAGAAAGTCAAAAGATAACCTTTGGAGGGCCCTTAATAGTGAGCACACCCCATCAAGTCAGAACCATTCTCCACCAAAAGGTGAGGAGATGGCTAACTGACTCCAGAATTCTAACATATGAGGCCATTCTCCTGGAAAGGGATGATTTAACACTCACTGCTGAGAACTGTTTAAATCCGGCTGAATCTTTAACTGGGGAAAAACCTCGGATTCTACTGAACTTTACTGTTTGGATCTGATAGAATACCAAACCAAGGTCAGGCCAGACCTTAGAGAAACGCCCTTCTCAACAGGCCTTAAGATCTTTATAGATGGATCTTCCCAGGTTATAGAAGGGAAAAGGCAAAATGGATATTCTGTAATAGATGGGATACAATAAAAAATAATAGAGTCAGGAAGGCTACCCCACGGGTGGTCTGCTCAGACCTGTGAACTATTTGCTCTAAACCAAGCCCTAAATTTTCTAAAGGGAAAAGAGGGAACAATTTACAAAGACTCCAGATATGCCTTTGGAGTTGTCCACACTTTTGTAAAAAATTTGAACTGAACATGGTCTAATTAATAATAGAGGAAGGGATTTAATATACAAAACAAATTAATTATTTAAATCTAGAAAGTTTATTGTTATCTGAAGAAATAGCTATTATACATGTGCCAGGGCACCAATGGGGCCACAGCATAGAGGCCCAAAGCAATAGGCTAACAGATGAAGTGGATACAGAGGCTGCTTTACAATCAGAAGTTTCTATTTTCCATTTTACCCCTGTTTTCTCCCTTCCCTTGGTTACTCCAATATTCAGCCCACAGGAAGAAAGACAACAAAATTGGGAGCTTCCAAGACTCTTGAAGGGAAAATGACTTCTACCTAAAGGTAGGAAAATGGTTATGAAACCCATAATGAGGGAAATGATGACCCATTTACATAAGGGAAGCCATTGGGGCCCACAGGCCATGTGCGATGCTATAGTAAGAATATATGGATGCATGGGAATTTTACAATAGCCAACCAAGTAAATGCAGGCTGTGTCACCTGTAGAAGGGTTAACAAACAAGCCTCAAGGAAACCGCCCCCAGGAGGGAGAAGTCCCTTCCGAAGCATCCTAATTGAATATACTGAGATGCCTCAAATAGGTCACTTAAAATATTTGCTAGTGATAGTAGACCATCTAGTTCATTGGGTAGAAGCTATCCCATTGCCCAGTGCTACTGCTAGCAATGTAACTAAGGTTTTATTGGAATTAATAATCCCTAGATTTGATTTAATAGAAAATATAGACTTAGATAAAATATAGGCTTAGATAATGGAAGTCATTTTACTGCCAATATTATTAAGGAACCTATGAAAATCTTAGACATAAAATGGGAGTTTCACACTCCATTGTAAACCCCCTCAGGTAAGATGGAGAGAATGAATCAAACTTTAAAGAGGCAGATTACTAAACTGATTTTGGAAACAAAGCTCCCCTGGACTAAGTGTCTCCCCACCACTCTCCTACAAATTTGAACATCTCCCTAAAGGGACATAAGCTTAACCCCATATGAAATGGTATATGGGTAACCATATTTAGGTAAAATGAAGGGGTTTCCCACCTTTGAAACAAAGGATCAATTTCTTAAAAATTATACATCAGACCTCTCTTCTTCCTTATCCTCTTTGATAATGCAGGGCCTCCCGGCACAGACACCACCACTGAAATTCTCTACACACCCACATCGGCCAAGGGACCACATCCTGATCCAGGTCTGAAAGGAAAACAAGCTGGATCCTGATTGGGAAGGGCCTTATCAAGTCTTACTCACCACTGAGACAGCTGTCTAGATGGCCAAATGAGGTTGGACTCACTGCACACACGTGAAAGAGGTCTCAACTTCCAATTGTGAAAGACAGTGAATCTCATTCCAGCACACAGACCCCCACCAAACTGGCTCTAAAAGGCTTTAATAATGCTTATGATGATATTGGGAATCATATCTTGTAAGTTGATTATTGAGATGTAGCTCAGATCATCTTTCCTCTGATTGTCAAGTCTAGAGTTTACCAGTGCTCCTCTATAAAAATTTACATAACCAAGAGCACTTGTCTGGGATAAATGAATATCATTGTCCAGCATACTCTGGCGAAATTAATCTCTGTGAACTTAATAATGATGTTACCAAGATTGTCTTGGAGACAAAAGATTTACAAAAAATCCTTAAGATAGAAATTGGACATAATGAGGCAAACGCCTGGATGAAAAGGGTTAAATATTCTGTTAGCACACCCAATAAAAGTAATGTTTATGCTTGTGCAACAGGAGGGCAGATTGCTCAAGTGGTCCCACTCCCTCTTGACTGGACCTCAGATCCAATGGGCATGAGTTGCATGATATCCCTCTTTCAGGAAAAGACGGCCTGGGGAGATAACTCTTGGAAAACCCTATCACTGCTGTTCCCAGAAGCAGAGGATCAGAAACAAGAGCCCCCAAATATCACCCAACCCCCTTCCCTCAGAACCAATTACACCTCGTGCCTCTCTAGGTGGGGGGAGCAATTGGCTTTCTTGGGAAATGTATCTGGGTGCCAGGAAGGCCGATCATTTGAGGAGGTATCCAGTCAAACAGTGCTTGCTGTAGCCCAAGCTGGTATCTGGTGATATTGTGGGGGGCCCTTGCTTGAGACTTTACCTGCCAATTGGAGTGGAACCTGTACTTTGGTTCAATTGGCTATCCCTTCCATGCTGACAT
The DNA here is from genome assembly GCA_004027875.1 of Aplodontia rufa. Lineage (NCBI taxonomy): Eukaryota > Metazoa > Chordata > Mammalia > Rodentia > Aplodontiidae > Aplodontia > Aplodontia rufa. The sequence goes on along the minus strand of PVKS010032217.1, from coordinate 12,319 downwards.
TTCCTAGATCAAAGCAATCACATTGCTCTGAAAAAGAGAATTTCTCTTCCCATGGGCATTGGATCCCCATAGGTTAACAATCAAAGCCCAAATAACTAATTTTGAGTCAATTTCCCTTTGGTGGTCCATGATAATGGGTTATATTAAGGACAACCATCAAAAGGTTATTAATTATGTAAGGGAAATTACCAAGAAGCTAAGCCTTACTGATGAAATAATGTAGAAAGAAATGATTATACTTATTATCTTCTTATTAATTATTGCATTAAGATATTGTTCAGAGATTGACTGCTATTACTAAACAACTTTCAGCCATAGGCCAAATCAGGCCTCCTGCATCTGGTGTAGTTAAAGATGAATGTCAAAAATTGGTATCAGAATTTGAAGAAGAGTATACATGCATCATGTAAGAGAGAGGAATTGTAACATGTATGTCTTTTCTTTTCTTTCAAACTTGAAAGATTGTGATGTATAACCCACTACCTCCATTTTAGATCCCCTCCCCCTCGAAGACAGTGGTTCTCCCTCACCTGCGTACACCCACCTGTGTATGCCCACTTCTTTCCAAGTACCAAGTTTCCTTCCAGTACCCACTCATCCTCTTCCAATGAACTTTGCTGACTCACTCTGACCCTCATCACATGTGCTGTGACTCCCACCCCCACTTTCTCCCAGTCACTGCCTACTTCCTTTTTGCACCTGGCTCCATCTTATCTCAGCGAACCATGCAGACTGTGAATCTGAGTTCCTCCAATTAGAGCAAAGGGCAGTATCACATCAGGTTGGAATTCAAAACCCCTCATTTTCTTGCTGGGGGTGCATTCTTTCACACTTTGGATAATGGAAATTTTCTGCCTTGCTCACCCACACCTGACCACGTGTTTGATTTCATTTATAACATGGACTAGGATGTGATCTGTTTTGGAGAAGGATCCATGTGCTGCTGAGAAGAAGGTAAACTCAGCCGTTTTGGGATGGAATATTCTGCAAATGTCTGTTAAGTCCAGTTGATTGAAAAAGTTGTTTAGGTTAGAGATATCCTTATTGATATTTTTGCTTTGATGATCTATCTATTGATGATAGTGGTATATTAAAGTCCCCCAATATTATTATGTTGAAATTGATAAGTGTTTTAATGTCCTTGAGTACTTTTCCACATATTTGGAAGGTTTGTAATTGGGGGCATAAATGTGAACTATCGTTATGTCTTCTTCATGTATTATTCTTTTTACTATGATGTAGTGACCTTCTTTATCCTTTCTGACTCATTTTTGGTCAAAATTAGCTTTGTCGGATATAATGATTGCAACACCAGTTCTAACATCAGTGTTAGAACAGATATGTGATTGTGGGTCCCAGGCATTGTGACTTTTGCTATATTTTGTGCCATCTTCGATATCTTTTAGTGAGTTATGTTATTGACTTTCTTCTGTTTATGGGCTTTGGGAGTTGTTTCCTTGTTCCTCTGTATGAAGTGTATCTTTGAGTATTCTCTGTAGAGCTGGCTTTGTGTTCATGTGTTTTGCTAATTTGAATTTATCTTGAAAGTATTGTATTTCCCCAACACATTTGAAGCTGAGTTTTGCAGGATACAGTATCCTTGGCTGAAAATTGTTTTCTTTCCGTACTTGACTAGTATTGTCCCATGCCCTCCTGGCCTTTATTATCTGAGGCAAGAACCCCACAGTAATCCTTGTTGGTCTGCCTCTGAATGTGATATGATGGTTTTCCCTTACTGCTTTTAACAATCTTTCCTTTATTTCCCTGTTTTTCATTTTATATATGATATGTCTTAGTGAGTTTCTCATTTGGTTAGTTCTGTTTGGTGTTCTTATAGGACATTTTGAGTTTGAATTTCTGGATCGATTCTGATATGGGGGAAATTTTCTTTGGCTGTCTCATTGAGACTGTTCTTTATTCTATTCATTTGTTGTTCTATGTTCTCCTCCATCTCAAAAAGTGTCATGTTATTTCTTCTCATTTTGTCCCATACTTCTTGGAAGTTCTGATCATGGTCAGTAAGTTTTTTTCTTTTCTATCCTCTTTGCATTCAACATTGATCAGCCTGTCTTCATTGTCGGATGTTCGTTCTTTGCGAGCTGAGGTTCTATTTTCTATTGAGTTTACTCTGACATTAGTATCGTCCAATGAGCTTTTAATTTGGTTGACTGTGGTTTTCAATTCTAAGAGCTCTGCTACATCTCTTTTCAGAATGTCTAGCTCTTTATCCAAGTGGTCTCTCAGCTCCTGAAATTCCTCTCTTATTTCCTTCTTATTTCTTCTTTAATTCTTTGATTTACTAATCAGATAGTTGATCCTTTTTTCTAGGTTTTCATTTAGGACCCCATCCATGGACTCCTTGGCTGGGGAGTTGTGAGTTTGAGGAGGAGGATTGCTTCCCTTTTTCCTGATTTTCAGTTTCAGAGAGTGGGGCCTGAGATCCGTTACCGTATAATTCACTTGAGCACTTTGTGGATGGGTGTGGAGTTTTGGGCTCTTTGCTTATTCTGCCTAGGGTACAATTTGGAGAGGACAGTTCAATGGCTGGTTCCACAACCTGTGAATTATTATGGAGCTTCATGATTTCCAATACCTCAGAAGACAGTGGGTAGGAGTCAATATGTGTGCACCCAATGCATACAACAGACAGTGTTGATATGGTTACTTTGTGCCTACTGTAGCGGTTTCGGTGTTGAGTTCCACTGACAAGAGCAAACAGATTAGCAGGCTTCTTCCATGACAGTCCTCATAGTATACTTGGTTTGAAAGCAAACACCATGTTCAAGTATGGCATTCACTTCAGTTTACCAGAATCTCTGTAGGTGAGGGAAAGAAGTCTAGAGAGCAAAGGGAATGTGATAGGAAGGTAGTGAGGAACTTGTGAATTTGGAGAGAGAACAAGAAGAGAGTGGAGACGATGTAGGCTATTCTGCTCAAATAAAGAAAAGAGTGAAATAGGAAGAGATTGGAGTAATGAGATTGAGGGTGGATGAGAGAGAGTAGAATACAGTTTAGGTGTTGTCAGAGGAAAGGGAAGAAGTGGGAACCAAAGAAGCTCACTACTGGGAGAAAATGTAGTAGTTTCTAAGATCACAAACAGCCACAAATCAAGCCTCAGCAATACAAACACAGCACCAAGAAACAAAAAAGCAACAATGCAAAACAAACAAATAAAAAATACAAATATAAACACACAGCAACAACAACAACAAGAAAGAATGGGAGAGTTCGGAGGGTTATGTGTTATTGCTGCAGAGGTCAAAATATACAGTGTGGGTACATGCTCATATGTGACATCTGGGTGGAGGCACTTCCAGGGTGAGGTTGCTGGAGGGACTGTGATTTGCTGTTCTCAGCTGGAAGCCAGTTTTCCTGGAGTCCTCCCAATATTCTTCTCCTGTGGAGGGTGCAGTCTTTCACTGCCCCTGCTTCCTATGAATACAGCCTTTTGGGCTACCTGGGTTGAACCCCTGGGTAGTCTTGGGTCTGTCTGCCCAAACTCTTGCCCCACTTCAGCTGGAGCCCCAGAAACTGCTGGCAGTCTTTCGGATCCCAGAGCAGCTGCAAGGGTCTCTCGCTGATCATAGGGGAGTGTTCGGTCTGAACTGAGCTCTTCTAGGACAACTGTCAGCCCAAACTTGAGTGTCCTGAGGCCTTCACTTGTCTCAAAGGGATGTCACCTGAGGCAGTCTCAGCCCCAGCAAGGGAAGGAGAGGAAGACACCAGCCCAGGAAGACCCATCCCTGGGGAACCCTCCAATGCAAAGTCAAGGGGCCTGAAAGTCAAGTCTCACCTGGGACACACTTGGCCTAGGGGACTGCCTCTGTTCCTGGAGATTGGGGCTTGAAAGCAGAGGAGAGCATTGGTTCTGGGCTGCCCTTTCTGCTCTTGGGTTGCTGAAGTTGAAGGTAATCTCTGCCCAGCCTGGGAGGACCAGGTGGTATCTGTACACGAGAGTCACAAGTCCTGTAAGCCTGCCCCACTCAGCATGTGTAGGTTCTCTGGATCCACCTGTGTTGCAAAGTCCTGAAAGTGAACTGCACCCAGAGCAGTTAGGTTGCGGGTGGGGGCCAGCCTCTGTTGTAGAGTTGCAGGACCATAGAGAGGGTCTGCCAGGCATGCACATCCCCCAGGGCAGACAATCAGAATGCTGGCGACCTAGAGTCATCAGCTCCCTGATGGCACAGCCACTGGGGTGACCTGTAATCTGAGCACACAGCTCTTGGAGCAGCTTCTTGGACCACCCACCAAGCCAAAATGGTGATCACCCTGACTCCCTGTGGCCAGACTCAGGGGAGTCTAAGTGGCATGCACTACTTCAATCCCTGGGCTCCTCTGTGGAGCACAGCGTGAGCCTTTCCCATACCAAGATCCACGTGCCTATCTGTCCTTCCTCTGCTTGTGTGCACAGCTCCCTCCCTCTGTGCCGATCTTGCAGCCCACCTGCCAGCTGGAACTGCTAGTTCCCTATGTGGTCTTTCTTCTTTGCTTAGTGTATCTAAGCCCTGCATCTCTAAATTTCCTTGCTTGTCTACTAAGAAGTTTTGGCAAAAATTTTGCTATTCACCCACTTTACAGAGAGGCTCTTCTCCCACCGTTGGTGTCCTGCTCCTTGGAGAGATTACACACAGCCCTCCTGCTGGTGGCCATCTTCCAAGCTGAAACTGCACTTCTTGCTTCACCCAATCCTGCCTTCAGTGGCCCACGCTTCAGGGTTTATGTCGCATTCTAACAGAGGCAAACACGGTGGTCCCTGGGGCCCCAGGTTCATTGTGATGGAAGCCTGAAGCTTTGAAAGTAAATCTCTTCCTAGTAAGGAGGTAGGACACTCTGGGACCATCAGGAATGCAGGAGAAAACATCACTCTGCCCCACTCACAACTCAGCTGGGGAGTAAAGTTTCTGCTTAGAGGCTGTCCGGACACTCTTGCACCATCACAGTGTTAGAGCAGGAGGGTTCCGGGGTAGTAGGTAGTATAGAAAGGCTAGCACCAGTGTCCGGGAGGAAATCGACCTTTTGGCTTCTGGGGAGCATACCTGGGGCTCATGAGTGGCAACAGCAGTCACGGGAGACCCTGGGCCTCATCAGGCCTGAGTGGGGCAATCTGGACTCGAGGACCTGTGTCTCTGGGGACATTTAACCCTCCGGTGATAGCCTTGATGAGACAGTCTTAGGAGAGATAGGCTAGGTAGTCAGGACAAAGAGCCCCAACTAAGAGCTAGCTGGTAGAGAGTGATTGTCAGGGCATATTCAGGGCCTTCATCTGAAAATAACCATGAGGCTCACCTGTGGGAGCAACTCCTTTGTCCCTGAGGCAGGAAAACTAAGAAATGGGGGTGGACACAGATGGGAACTTGGAAAGAATTGCTACCTGTCTTGCATAGATTTTAACCAATGACTTTGGTACTGAGTTTCAATGCCTGCTTTGCATAGATTTCAACCAATGATGTAGATGCATTTCTCAACGTCTGCTTTGCATGAATGTTAATTATGCTCATGCCCCAAATTAATATAACCCCTGGCCTGACCTCCACTAGCCGGTGTCCTGCTTCCAGGTGCCCCTCCACCTTGCGGAGTCTCTGCTCTTCTTCCTAAATAAATCCTACTCCTTTTACTACCCCTTCCGTGATTGTCCGTGGATTTTATTCTTCAGATTCATGAGACAAGAACCCAGAAGATTGGCGCCTAATTCCCGGGGTGAATTTCCACCACACCAAGAGCTGCAACACCCAGCTTTTAGCTGGAGAGCTGCTAACACTTTCGGCTGCAGTTTTAACTGGGAATGGCTCCAAACACTAGAAGTGGGCTATTTTGGCTGCCGGAATCTGGACTCAGCCCAGACTCCATTCGCCAGTGGGAGCAGAGAATCCAGCCTCATCTCAAAAATGCCGCATCATTGATAGATAGGACAGGGCCTTAGGGGTAGTCACTTGGCTTGTGGGCGTTCTGGTTGGTAATGTGCCTCTTTTCCACAACAGAAACAAGTCCTTTTGTGGCCTGTGGTCCTTTCCATGTCCCTCCTTTATTGTCCTGGAAGCTTATTCCTTGCAGGGCTATAACCAGCACCTCAGCTTTCCTCCTGTCTCTGCATTCTCTTTCTTTCTTCTCCTCTTGATCTCTGCTAGAAAAGATGGAGGTTGCAAGCTGGGTGGTGTCATCTAAAGTCCGGTCAAGGTCATAATCTAATTTTTGTAACTTCCTCTGAATGTCTAGAGCCAACTGCATGATAAATTTATCTTTGAAATTTACGCAGCCCTTTATGGATTGGGGGTCCATGTTGGTGTGTTTTCTCAATGCCTCCCTGAGTTTCTCCAGAAAGATGGTGGGATTTTCCTGAGGGCGTTGATGGATCTCAGATAGCTCGGAATAATTAGTAGTCTTTTGTCTGGATCTTCTGAGGCCTTCAATGACTAAGGCCTGGCAGTGACTAATCTTCCAAGCATCCTGTTCATTATTTGGATTCCAATCAGGATCTGTTCTAGGGACTGCTTGTGCTCCAGATGGGTAATTAGGTTTGCTCCTAGCGTGGGCTGCTGGGGCATGACTGAGATGTAGATCATCTCCAAATTGTTCGGCTGCGTTTAGGAAAGTCTCCTTTTCATTGGAGGTTAAAGTCTGATTAAGCAATAACATGCTATCCTTCCAAGCAAGATGATGCACCTGACCCAAGTTCTGAAACACTTTAACATATTTATCAGGTTCTTCTAAAACTCCCTTCCTCTGTCTTTTCCTGTCTCGAGTCTTGGAGAAGGTGTGTGTACTCTAGCCGGTCTGAACTCTCCTCCTGGCATCTCCTGGAGGGGTAGTACGTATGGTCGGTCTCCTGGGGCTGACAGAGGAGGTCCCAGGTTTGGAGGACAGAAGGGTTGCTGGCAGGGATAAGTAGGGGGTAGAAACTCCTGGGGTTTTGCTATTTCTTCCCCTCAGTAGGTGACTGCCTAGAGTTGTCCCTCATCACTGCATGGGTTATAGCTGGGTCTAACTTACATTGTTGACATAACTTGGGGTTCTCTTTTAAAGCAAAGAAAGCCTGAACAGGAGCTGGAGGGATGGCCAAGCAGTTATGGCACTTGCCTGGCATGTGCGAGGACACAGGTTCAAAACCCAGCACCACATATACAACAAAGTGTCAGAGCAACAAAAGCCACATGAAAAACTAAAGAAAATTGATTCTCTCTTTCTCTCTCTTGCCATCCTTCTATCTCTTTAAAAAAGAAAGAAAGAAAGCCTGAACATAGGTAATCTAGCTCATTTCCCTTTCTCCTTGCAAAATAAACTAAGCTGTAAAACAGTATTAAAGTTTATCCTTCACTCCAGCGGCCCAAATTCTCCGTCAGAGTGTGTACAGAGGGAGCTGCAGAAGAAAATCAGGTGCTTTTTCTTGAGTGTTTGTCAAACTTATCCCAATTTTTCAATGTGCAGGCCAGTGGAGAACCTAGCATATCTTCTGAGGTCAAAGTTTCCATCTGAATAAGAGAAGAACAGAGCCCAGGCTCCCATGCCAGTGAGAAGTCCTTTTTCTAGGGGGCTTCGATGGTCAGCATCCTGCCTCTCCTTTCCCTATGCCCTGCTGGATTTATTGCTGCCTTTCCAGTGAGGATGCAAAGGCCTTTGCTTGCCACATGCCAGAGACTGAAGGGGATCCAGATTCCAGTGGGCTTTACTGGTTTCCCCTTTGCCATTATGAACTTCCCAATACAATGCCCCGCAATAGGAAAGCGACCTACAGCAGGTTGGATTCCTCCGCTCTGCGTGCTGATATGGTTATATAACATGATCTGCAAAAATTGTCCCTCACGTGCATGGGTTTCAGGAGACTATGGAGTGCCAGGGTCATTCAGGGTAGAGGTTGGGGCAGAGGGCTTATGTCGGAATTGCTGCAGGAAGCCTCTGCAGAGCAGAAAGGACACCATCTAGTGGTCATTGAGCACTTAATGCCCTTACTGTGGAGAAATTCAAGGAAAAGGTGAGTGAAGAGGGTTTGTCTGCAATGTTCCCAGGGGCGTCCGGATGAAGACTGCGATCGGGAATCCCTGTTGTTCAGACGGAAAGGGCTGTGGCTTACAATATGCCTTTTTAAGTCCTGAAGAACAGCAATGGGTGAGTACAAGTACTTCCTGCAGCCAAAACAGAGAGGGGAGAGCTAGGAGCACAGAAACAGCAGTGTGAATACCTACAGGCCTGCAGGGCCTCCATGTGTGAGCAGAGGGCACCTCACCCTTCTTATGAACCATTCTGTAGACAATGTCCTGCTCTCAACTTCTAGAACCTGATGGGCGAAGGAAGGGGTGCTGGGGAGGGGCGAGCATTGGAGGAGGAGTTCATTTGGCTCTTTTGGAGGTGCAGTTACTGGGGGTTGGCTCAGCACCACCCGACTGCTCACTGTAGGATTCCCTTAAGGGCTGTCAGGAGAGGAGGTCTGGAGAAAAGCCTTTGAGACCCAACCGGGAGTGGCCCCAGCTAGAATCTTGCAATTGCTTCTCTCCTTCACTCAAATCCTCGCATCCAAAATGAACCAGGATCAGAGGCCACTGTCTACTAACGCCAGACACCCTCTGAGCTGGGATAGAAAAGTTAGAAACAACCCTTTCAGAGACCAATATGCCTGACCTGAAGGCAGGGGATTAGGAACTGTAAAAGGATGTAAAACCTGTCATTTAAGATTGGCCTTCGTGCTAATCCCGTTCAAGTGACTGTTGGACTCCCAGTCAACTGTCCTCCAGAAAGAAAGAGACAGGTGCAAGGTGCAGAGAGCTTACCTCGGTGACCATCTGATCCTGTTGTCCTGATCCCCAGTAACCTCCAGCTGATGCTGGTGTGGTGGGTGCTGGGTTCGTGTCCTCCTGGAGACAAAGAATGAAACTGAGGGACACTGAGGCAAGTGCAGATGAGTTTATTTAAGAAAGGAGAGAAAGAAGGACTTCTCCAGGAGAAGGGAGGCTCAAAGCGAGGCACTCGTATGAGGGGTGCGACTTACCTTTACTGTAGTCTTTCAAGATCCTCTCCCCTTGGTTAATCATGGCCTTCCCTCCCCATGCCCAGGAGTGTGATGCCGAAGTCCTGGTCTGATCCAGTCTTTTGTCCAGGGTCCATGAGCACCTTTGCCATCAGAGAAGTCACTGACTGGACCACCCTTGTTAGTGAGGGGGTGTGGAGGTGATATGCACCTCTGCTTATTCTGAGCAGCGGATGCTCTTTGCCCTCTTAGAAAAAAACAGACTGTCAGCGACTTTCCTCATCCACCCGTATCATCCATCTGCAATGACAGCCCAGCCTTTTGTGTCTCAAGGTCACGCTCCCTGTGTTGGCTCTGAACCTTCTAACCCCACTTCTCTAATCTGCTGAAAGAGGAGGTGCGGAGGACCTTACTTCCTATGGTAGAGCGTGCTCTGGTGGCCTCTACCTGCCTGTGGTCAGGAGCGGAAGAGGCCAGGCCCAGCAGCCAGCTGTCCCCCCCATCCACAAGATCATTTTGGTGGAAGTGAGGGACTGGTTGCTCCTCACTTCCCTGGAGGACCTGGGGAAGGAAACAAGGAGCTCAGAGCTTTGAATGTGGAGCTCTAGGCCAGCACAGCCACCCTAAGGCCTGCTGCCATGGCTCTGAAACCCCATGTTCTGCAGTCCTGGGGCACAACTGCTGGCAGTCGAATCCAGAGTCACACCCTGCAGCACCTGAATCACATCTCACATCGAAATCCCACAGAGCAGGGCCTTTTGTGAAATCATTCAAATTAATGTGGCCAGGCACAGTGGCACATGCCTGTAATCCCAGTGGCTCGGGAGGCTGACGCAGGAGAATCCCAAGTTAAAAGCCAGTCTCAGCAACTTAGCATGGCCCCAAGGTACTTAGTGAAACCCTGTCTCAAAATAGAAAATATAAAGGGTTGGGATGTTGCTCAGTGGTTAAGCACCACTGGGTTCAATGCAATTGGAAGGGGACACTGGAGTGAATTCAGCAAAGCCGGGAACTTTTAATCCCACCCCTTCCTCCCGAAGTCCCTACCATGACCTCCCTGAGGTGGCCCTGCAGCTGTGCCCACCACCCTGTTGCTCACAGACCCGTCCCTCAGGCCCATGGGCTGTATGGTATGGGCTCGTGTGGTGGGTGAGAGGGGCTGCACCTGGCTGTCCCCACAGCGTGAACCTTTAGAAAGCAGAGTCTCTGGGCAACACTGAATTCGAGGGAACAAAAGGGTTACTGTGGGTTTGGTGTCTGAAATGTGGAGCCCAACTTCACTTCACTAAATGAGGGGGAAGCACCAGGACTGCCTAGGTGGCCTACTGGGAAGGACACCCAGAGGGGGACTGCGACTTAGCATGTATTTCTTATAGAGGACCCACTCACTGCCTGGGAGGGCCCAGAGCACACCCCTCCTGTTGCATCACCGCGGGTGTACAAGGGCCACTCTCAATGCTCTCTGGGCTCCCTCTGCTGTGTGGTCAGACATTGCCTTGGGGACTGCTGCTGTCACCCTGGGAACACAGTGGGACAGGGACAGCAGAGGCCCAGGGCCAGCTCTCCACGACCAAGGCAAGGTGAGTGAGCCCCTTGGGGACAGCACTCCTAGGAGGGAAAGGAGCAGTCTGCCTCAGAGACCCAGTGTGTGGCTACTGCACCAGTGATGTCACCAGACCTGTAGTGACAGAGGCTCCAGGTCCAGGAAACACAGGAGTGGCTGCAGTCCCCCAATGGAGTCACAGACCCTCAGCCATCCCAACCACAGCCAGCTCCCAGAGCACAAGTCCTGGACCTGGGAAGCCCTGAGGGAACCCATGCACCCTCACTGGCCCCACAGCCCATTTCCCCAGGAGCTCACCCTCCAGGGCTCGAGGGCCAGGGGTAGAGGATACTGGGGCTCCTGGCACAGAGGCCACTCCAGGCAGCACTGCAGCCAGTGCACCTGGCAGGGGTGGTGTGCTCCCCACAAGTCCTCAGAGAGTGTGGAGGCCTTGGTGGCCCTGCAGGGGCTTGGCTGCCTGCTTTCCAGCCGGAGATGGCAGGTGCCAGTGTGGACACCCGTGTGCCTCCCACGGGTCCCTCCCTGCCTCAGGCTAACTGCAGCCCTGGCACACACACCCCACAGAGCTCCTGCTGCCTCACTCTGCTCCTGCACAACCAGCGGTGACCTCAGGTGGTGACTAGGGCCCTGGGGACTTTGCTTCTGTCTCCCCTGGGGAATGGGAGGAACTCAGTGGTGTGGTGGGGAAATGAAAACACACAGCGAAAGCATTTCCAGCAGACAAAACAACGTGCTTCCCCTAAGACTCCTAAGAACACAGCATGTTTGTCCTGGACGGAGGTACAAACAGTGGCCAGGAGGGGCCCAGAGCAAACCTTCTGCAGAAAGAAGCACAAGCTATCACCCACTTGACCCTCACGGGGACCCTCCCAGTCAATCCCCAAATCTCCCAGCACGCGCTCCACAACAAGGGACCTGCAGAACTGGGAGCTGGAGCCAGGTCCAACGACCTTCAGAAATGTCCTCTTTCCAGTGTCCTGGGGACCTTGAAGACCAGGGTGAAAAGAGAGGCTTTCAAAGGTGCTAATGGAACAACCATCCAGGAGCTGCCCTGATCAACTGGCCAGGCCACAGCCAGTGGCTGCTTTCCTGCTTCCCAGGGAGAAGTGCGCCCCCTGCTGGGCACGCGTCAGCGCTGGCAGAGCTGAAGCCTCCCACAGGAGACCCACTGCAGCTTCAGGAAAAGCACAGGGAAAACAGTTATTAGAAATCCCTGGAGCAGGGCACAAAGAGGAAGCAGGAAGTAACCTCGTGCCCAGCCTCACACCTGACCCTGGGCAGCTGTATAAAGGGCTGGGGGCTCAGGAGCTCCACACCTGTCTTCCTCCCTCTCCACCTGCTCCTCTCACCTGCTCCACCCTCGATCACCAGAACCATGGGCTGCTGTGGCTGCTCTGGAGGCTGTGGCTCCAGCTGTGGGGGCTGTGGAGGCTGTGGCTCCAGCTGTGGAGGCTGTGGCTCCAGCTGTGGTGGCTTTGGGGGCTGTGGCTCCAGCTGTTGTGTGCCCGTGTGCTGCTGTGTCCCAGTGTGTTCCAGCTCCAGCTGCGGCTCCTGTGGGGGCTGTGGCTCCTGTGGGTGCTGCAAGCCCTGCTGCTCCTCAGGCTGTGGGTCCTGCTGCCAGTCCAGCTGCTGCAAGCCCTGCTGCTCCTCGGGCTGTGGGTCCTGCTGCCAGTCCAGCTGCTGCAAGCCCTGCTGCTCCTCGGGCTGTGGGTCCTGCTGCCAGTCCAGCTGCTGCAAGCCCTGCTGCTCCTCGGGCTGTGGGTCCTGCTGCCAGTCCAGCTGCTGCAAGCCCTGCTGCT
>PVKS010032216.1:0-22743 GCA_004027875.1 Aplodontia rufa | reverse complement strand
AAAATGAAAAATTCTAACAATAACAGATGCTGGAGGGGCTGTGGGAAAAGAGGAACACTGTTACACTGCTGGTGGGACTGCAAACTGGTTCAGCCACTATGGAAAGCAGTGTGGAGAATCCTCAAAAAATTAAGGATGGAACCACCTTATGACCCAGCTATCCCACTCCTGGGTATTTTCCCAAAAGAGTTAGAATCAGCATATTATAGTGATGTGGCTTCATCAGTGCTTATAGCAGCTCAATTTACTATAGATAGATTATGGAACCAACCCAGATGCTCCTCACTCAATGAGTGGATACAAAAACTTTGGTACATATATACAATGGAATACTACTCGGCCATTAGAGAAGACAACATTATGGCTTTTGAAATCAAATGGATGGAGATGGAAACAATTATGCTAAGTGAAGTATCCCAATCTCAGAGACTTAAGGACCTAATGTTTTCTCTCATTTGTGGAAGCTAGAATACATGGGGAAGCAGTATGTTAGATGGCTAACCTAACAATAACTTCAAATTGTATGATTCTCAGCGTAATAGGGGGATGGCTCCCTAGGATACTTGGAAGCATAGGGAGGGGGATGGAATGGGGGGAGGGTATTTGAAGAACTCCTAGGAGACTGGAAAGTGGGAATATGGGGAAACCATCTCAGAAGCAGAAGTTATTCCTCCACAAGATACCCATTTAATGCAAGAGTTCTTCTGGGGGAAACTGCAACAGGTGAAACCCAAGGTGGTCATCCATGTTTTGGCATTACCCCTCTGTTGGGGTGTAGCCTTCACCCCCATTTCAACAGCTGCCCTAGAGCAGCTGTTGAAATCTTGTTACTATTTCCATAAGTTCCTTCTGGAAGAGCTGCTAGGTCCTGCTTTGTTAAACTTCCTAATTGTTATGCAAAATGAAGATTAGAGTGGGTTGGAATGTGCTAACCACAGACTGTTACCTAGTTGTTTGTCTGTACTCGAAATCTGCATAACCTCTGGCAACTCCCTTGGAAGGATTATTGATTCCTTGGCTTTTCCCCTCCTTATAAAAACCTTGTGTGCCTTGATAATAAATGGATTCTGGGCTGCCATCAGCTGCGTGTGGTTGACTCGTTTCCCTGACTGGGAGGAAAGGGGTCCCCGGATGAGGAGGGGCCCAGTTTCCAGCCGTCGGCACTCATCTTCCTGATCTGCTCCCTGGGGACAATCCAGCGCCCCACACCCCTCAATAACAAAGTATATGTACATTGGTTGTTGATGGTTTGATAATGTTTCCCTCTCAATTGTATCTCTATATACTCTTAATAAAAAAATGGGTGCTGAATTTTATCAAAGGCTATTTCTGCATCAATTGAGATGATCATATGACTTCTTAATTCTCTTTAAGTGGTGAATTACATGTATTGATTTGTGTATGTTGAACCAACTCTGCATTCTTGGAATGAAGTCCACTTGATCACTATGTATTATATTTTTAATGTATTTTTTGATACAGATGGCTAGAATTTTATTAAGGATTTTTGCATCTATATTCATCGGGAAAATTGGTCTGTAGTTTCTTTTCTTGATGTATCTTTATTGGGTTTTGGTATCAGGGTTATATTTCCTTCATAAAAAGGGTTTGGGAGGGTTCCAACCCTTTCAATTTCATGGAAAAGCTTGTAGGGGATCATTGTTAATTCTTTTGTAAAGGTCTGGTAGAATTCTGTTATGAATCCATCAGGTCCTGGACTTTTCTTTTTTGGAAGGCCTTTGATCACTGTTTTGATTTCGCTACCTGAGATTGGTTGGTTTAGAGTTTCATTGTTCTCCCGTGTTAATTTGGGAATGTTGTATGTGGCCAGATATTTGTCTATTTCTTTCAGATTATCAAGCTTGGGAGAGTATAATTTTTCAAAATAAGTTCTGATAATCTTCTGAATTTTGGTTTAGTCTGTGGTGATAGCTCCATTTTTGTCTTTGATTTTGTTGATTTGCTTTACTTCAGTCTTCCTTATGGTGAGATTGGAAAGGGGTATGTTGATCTTGTTTATTTTTTCAAAGAACCAACTAATTGTTTTGTTGATAATTTGTATTGGCTTTTATTGTTCTCAATTTCACTGATTACAGCTCTGGTCTTCATTATTTCCTGTCTTCTATTGGGTTTGGGATTGGATTGTTCCTCTTTTTGTTGGAATTTGAGTTGGAGCATAAGCCTATTTATTTGGGCTCTTTCTTGATTTTTGATGAAGGCACTCAGTCCTATAAATTTACTTTTCTTTTTGAATAATAGGAATAGGATTTATTTAAGGAATGAGAGCAGAGCGACCACAAGGCAGAGGGGTACTTGGAAGCAGGACACCGTCTGATGGATGTTAGGCCAGTGTTTATATTAGTTTGGGGTATGAGCCTTGATGAATATTCATGTAAAGCAGGCATTGAGAAAAGCACCAGCATCATTGGTTAAACTCTATACAGAATAGGCATTGAATCTAATCACCAAAGTCATTGGTTAAAATTTATGCAAAATAGGTAGTAAGTCTTTCCAAGTTCCCATCTGTATCCACAAAGGAGTTGCTCCCACAGGTAAGCCTCATGGTCATTTGCATTTGAAGGTCCTGAGCATAACCATTAATGGCTCTCTATGGGGCAGCTTCTAGGTGTGTTTGAATGGGGGCCCAGGGTCCTGAATACCTAGCCATTTTACTATCTCTCTTAAACTGTCTCATTTCCCACTCTGAAGAGGTATCCCTAACTGCTGTTAGGGAAAGGGGCAATGACTATTCTGGCTACTTCCTGATGAAAAAGGGGTGTTAAAAATGGATGGCAGTCAGGGACCCTTCCCCAGAGGCCTATCTAAAAGGACCCCAACAGAAGCAGGACTTGATTGTGGATTCCAGGGCAGCTCACACATCCATGGTGGCAGGTGACTGGACAAGACATTCATCAGGCAGGGAACATGTTAAAGCATTAGTTTTGTAAACAATTAACACAAGCGCAATCAGCATTAGTCATTCCCTGGAAAGTATGAAGACAGTGACTTTAAATCTTGAGTGGGGGCTCTTTATGACTTTGGCAACATTAGCTAAATTGTTAGAAACATAATATTTAGCTTTTAAAATGGTCTAGGTATCCTTGATCTGTAGTCCCATATGATTCTGTAAAACAGTTTACTTCTGTCTGGTAGAGGTATTTCCTTTGGGTGTGTAACCTTCCAGTTTTATTTACCTTTGAAAGAACCTTTTATTTACCTTTGAAATAAGCATACACCTCAAGTAATGTTTAAAAAGAGCCATTGTTTCTTCTAAGTGTACATGAAGGACTGAGCTTTGGTTATACTCTCTTGCCAGACACTTATGACCAACTTGATCAAAACTAATCTTGTTCCTATCTATTGCTAAGCCAGCTGAGATTTTCCAGGGTCATTCTTGAGGAATTGTTAAAAGCCTCTTGAGTCTTCTACCAGTTGTGCCATTTGCCAGGATAGATCAGGGTCTTGCTGACCACATGTGGCTTCACTTGGAAGCATCAGGGACATTGCCCTTCAATTATCATCCTCTTTGCAGAACATCCACTGGTTGGCTTTCTGTTCTCTAGGGTTACTTGATTCCCCTGATTGGGAGGTCATGTTACCCAGAGTTGTCAAGACTATAGAGAAGTCCCATTGTCCCCCGGGTTTTGCTGACCAAACAGGGCAAAGTCTAAAATATTGACTATTTTCCTTAACCCTTTAACTATCTTAACTTTGGTCTCCTTGATTTGGTGTTAAACACCCAGCAGCCAGTTTCACCAGTCTTAAAGTGGAAATACTATGTGATAGTTTTATAGTTACCCTTTTTGTTTAATTAGGATCAGTAACAGTGCTTGGAATTAGTAGTACATTTTATTTGTCCTGTAGGTAATGGTCTGTCTCAACTCAGGATTTTCTGTTAGAAGTAGCACTTCTGCAAAACATTAATAAGCACCAGTTTTAAAATTTTACAAGGAAAATGCAACATGGAACTAGAAAGAGTAAATAAAGTTAATTCTACTTTGGAACTGTAAGGTGAGAGGCTGAGTTGTAGCTCAGGCGATGTAGAGCTCTTGACAAATATTAAGTGTTTTATTTTTGAAGCTGATCTTTGCCTCTTAAAATTATTTTACAAGTTCTCATGTATTATTTCTGAAGTCTATCTGAATATACATTTAGGAAACAGTGTTAATGATCAGAAAAGGACTTAAGAAACAGAAATAATTCAGGCTTTTAAATGGCAGTGTGGCCCTTCTATATCAGATACAATATATATAAGAGAGCACTTATTGGTTACTTTGCCTATAAAATTACATAAGTCACATAAGATTTAGACAAAGTTTGAACACTTTTTGACCATAAGAGAAATCTTAAATAGTTTAAACTGATTGTGCCAATTATATTCAACTTAAACCTTTGGCAACTTACTTAAACATTCTATATTTCTTCTTCTTGGAACATTTCATTCATGTAATTTCCATATCAAAGTATATTTCCATGCCTATAACCTTTTATATCTCTTTCCTACTTGTTGACCCTTTCTTAAATCTGCATTACAACACAATCCTTATGAAACTTCTAATGTTCCCAATTACTTTAAGGTGAGAAATACTTTGGTTCATACTACTAAGTCAAAACAGTTGAAAAATACAAAATGAAATTAGCAAAAGAAACAGTATCATTGATCAAAGACCGATTTATAAATGCAGCTCATTAATGATAAAGCCTCTATGCATTTAAAACAAATGTAAGCCAGGTTTAAAATGGATAATATTTTAAAGACAGCACTTGGTTAATTTGCCTGCCTTAAACTATGTAACACATAGACAAAGCTTGAAAATTTAGTTCTCAGATGTACTGTATCTTTAGTCATACGTGTCTAGAATGTCAACAATGGTATCCTGAAATAACAGCTGCTTATTTAACCAGTTTTAGAACTATCATTTGAGACTTTAAAATAGATACAAACCCTAGATTTAGTTTCCCTAATAACACTTAACAGACAAAAGAAATCACTTTGATAAGCATACCAATGTTTTAAGAAACCTTGTTAAAGAATTAGACTTTGCCTTATCAGTATAACTTTCCCAGTTGCTGATTCTTTCCTAGTTTTCCCAG
This sequence comes from Aplodontia rufa, assembly GCA_004027875.1. Taxonomy (NCBI): domain Eukaryota; kingdom Metazoa; phylum Chordata; class Mammalia; order Rodentia; family Aplodontiidae; genus Aplodontia; species Aplodontia rufa. The sequence goes on along the minus strand of PVKS010032216.1, from coordinate 17,649 downwards.
TTGTTGATTTTTCCTAAATTCACATTTAGAAACAATCCTTATGAAATTTCCAAATTTCCCAATTGCCCTTAAGGTGAAATACTTTGTTTCATATTAAAATCAAAACAATTGAAGCTTTTGTACTCTGTGTATACCTGTTACACCTGTTAGAATTTTATACCTGTTAGAATTACACCTGTTAGAACTTTAAACCAACAGTTTTGCTTTTAGTGAAGATCTAGAAACAAAATAGTAAATTTTTCCAGTTACCAACGACTTATTTAACAGACCCAAATATGTAATGCCCTGTAGAATCCAAGAAACCAAGAGCACCTGAACTCAGTTAGCAGCAGCAATCAAATGTTTCTTAACAAACATGCATAAAACTTAACCCCATTTATGTTATCAGACAAGTGTAGATAAGCGGCCCAAGCTGTTTTTCACCTGTTGAAGAAAAACTCTAGAAGCAGTGAATGTTACACTTAACATTTACAGAAACTAATATTCTATTGACTGACCAAATAGAAAAACATGTGGGTTAGTAATTTCAAAGACATCTTTATTCCTGTTTACCAATTTAAATTGAGCCTCTTTGAGTGTTTGACTCACATGAATAGAAGCTTATTTGGATCCATTTTTAAAAATTTAGTTTATGAGCACTATTTTAGCCATTGTGGTACCATGTTGACACAATGTACAACACACATGTAGACAAACACAGTACAGGTGTGCACACATACAAAACACCAACAGGAAACAGATTTGAGCTTCTCTGAATAACTGACCTTTGAAAAGACACCAGTTAAAAAAACCAGGACTGAAACTCTCGTTAGACAAACTGACTGAAAAAATGATAGGTGAATCACCAGTAAAATTGAGCTAAGTAAAGAAAGCTTCCCACAAGAATGAAATGGCCGTATTTACTCCAGCACAGAGCATCCAAGCATCCCCCGTAGACCAGAGTGCACTTTAGGATCAGATTAGTTTGTCCAGACATTGAAAGAATGTGGGAGCCTGTGAAATCCTCAGGAAAAGCTTTTTTAGAAAAGAAAACTTAGACATATGAAATTTCCATTTACCTTCTTTGTGTTCACCTGAAGAGAAAACTCTGCAAGAAGTAAGCGTCTGATATTCCTGGGCCTTCCAAGTCAGCTTCCTGAAGCTAAGTCCCTGCTCCAAAAGTACAAGAATGCAGCCCTCTTAAGCATCTCAAAAGGTCTTGGAAACTGGAGCAGCAGCTTGCGCCTCCCACATCCCTTTTGTTTTCCTTCACCCCTTCTGAGACTTGGGGAATGGATCCTCAGAGTGTGGGACAGTGCCACAGAGGTTTGAATTTAAAAGTGACACTTTTTCCCTTGGCCTGGAACTAGCTTGCGCAGCCCCTCATGCAAGTCTAGCTGTAAGATGGAGTTGTAGTTTGTCATCTCTCCTTGTCCTCTGACTGATATTTGAGCCAGGATTGAATATATAAAATATCCAGCATTTTTCTTCAGGGTTTGAGTGGCACAGGAATCCCAGTTTGAGTGCCTGTGCCGGATGGAGTGTTACCCATCTGAAAGACAAGGGGGAAGAAGGCGTCCCTTGGCATCCCTTCATTGTCTCAGATCAAGGTGTCCCTTGATCACCTGTGAACCTCAAAGTAGTTGGCAACCACTCCTTGAGGACTGACTAGGACTGTTGAGTTGGTTGGATTAGCTGCCCTTACTGGCACATGCTTCAAAGTCCCATCACTCAAAGTTTCCTTCATCTCTTGTGATCCTCAAAATATTAGTGACCATGTATTTAGGCCTGACTAAGATTGGGCAGGTTGGACTTAGTTGTTCCTTACTAAGGCATGACCCCAAAATCCCTTCTGTGTTCTTTTCTCTTAAAGGGAAAACCCCTTATTTCCCTGTATCTAATTTATGCTCATGTAGAGAAGCACTGGCAACTGTGTTGAGCATCTCAGAGACCAACAGCTTTCTTAGCTATAGTTCTAAGGGAGACACAAGTTCCTAAGAACCGTGTGCCCTGGACAAGTTAAGTCTTTCCTGATGACTGATATTTGCCATCTTACTCATTAAGGATTAAAGTCCTTTCCTAGTTGCATAAAGGAATCATATTTATAGAGCCAGGAGTGATGTCCCCATTGTAACAGACCCAAAATCTGAAACCATTAACCTGGTAGGTGGGGAGGGAGAAAGAAAATGCCTTGCATCAATTAAAATGAGAGCCATGGGTTTTTCTAGGGAAAATGGCAGAGTTAGAAATCTAGAGATCCATTATTCTTTCTAGGAGGATAAGAATATTTTTCCTGTTCTGACAAAGCATAAATTGGCAAAACCGAGGGTCAGCAGACTAGAACTTGAGATTGAGCTTTCCACCAAGCAGGTAAAAGGCAGAATGACAAAGGAGATTAAAATAGAGGCTAACTCACTCATGCATTGGTAGATTGGTGGGGTGGGTAAGAATCTGCCTCAGAATTGTCTCAGTTTGTAGTCTGGGGAGTAAGCTGAGTGAGTCTCTGCCTCTACCACCAGGTAAGAGACCATGAAAGATTAAAGTGCAGACGGAGTTTCCTTGTGTGATTGATTGACTTTTGGCCATCTCTAGAGACCCTGTGTTCACGCTGGGGAGTAGCCTGGGCCAGAGAATTAGGGTGCTTCTAGGAGAGTCCTCGGTTTCTCAATCAAATGGATCTCCATGAAAGGAAACTGAAGCAAGATCAAATCAACATTTTCTCTGCCAAGGCAGGGAGGGATTGAGAAGTCTCACTCTAACAAGCCCTTTCCCCTGGGTCTTAAGTCTGGCAGCCATGTTAATCACTTTTAATTGGCTGGCAGGATCCCGGCAATTTTGAAAGAGTTACCATGTACAAAATGCATCATAGGACTCCTGAAGGAAAGAAAAGTGATAGAGCAATTGTCCATTTAACTCACCCTTCCAAAGTCTTCCCGGTCAGGGATTCAACATGATGAGGGGGTTTTTGAGATGAGGCTGGATTCTCTGCTCCTGCTGACAAAATGAAGTCTGGGCCAACTACAGATTTCAGCAGCGAAAATAGCCCACTTCTAGTGTTTGCAGCTATTCCCAGTTAAAACTGGGAATTTGGGCTGGCTGCAGGTTTCTGCAGCTAAAATAGTGTTAGCAACTCCCCAGCTAAGAGTTGGGTATTGCAGCTCTTGGTGTAGAAATTCACCCTGGGAATTCAGTGCCAATCTTCTGGTTTCTTGACTCGTGAATTTGAAGAATAAAATCCACAGACAACCACAGAAGGAGGAGTAAAAGGAGTAGGATTTATTTAAGGAAGAGAGCAGAGTCTCCACAAGGCAGAGAGTACCTGGAAGCAAGACACCCATAAATTTACCTCCTAAGAATGCCTTCATACTATCCCAGGGATTTTGATATGTTGTTTCATCATTCTCATTCATTTCCAAGAATTTCTTGATTTCTGTTCTCATTACCTATTTTATCCATTCTTCCTTTAAGAAGGTATTATTCAATTTCCAAATATTGGAGTAGTTTCTGTTATTTTTCTTGCTGTTAATTGCTATGCTCATACCATTGTGGTCTGATAGGATACATGGGACTATATCAAATTTTTTTATATTTGTTAAGGTTAGCTTTGTGCACTAAGATGTGGTCTATTTTGGAGAAGGATCCATGAGCTACTGAGAAGAAGGTAAATTCAGCAAATTTGGGATGGAATATTCTATAAATGTATGTTAAGTCCAGTTGGTTTATAGAGTTGTTTTGGTTATAGATATTTTTATTGATTTTTTGCTTTGATGATCTGTCTTTTGTTGATAATTGTGTATTAAAGTCCCAGTATCATTGTGTTGAAATCGAAGAGGGGTTTAATGTCCTCAAGTACTTTTTCCATACATTTGGGAGGGTTGTAATTGGGGACATGAATGTTAACTATTGCTATGTCGTCTCAATGAATTGTTCTTTTTACTATGATATAGTGACCTTATTTGTTCTTTCTGACTAGTTTTTGGTCAAAATGAACTTTATCAGACATAAGGATTGCAACACTAGCTTGCTTTTTCTGGGCCACAAGCCTGGTAGACATTTTGCCAAACTTTCATCTTCAGTCTGTGTCTATTTTTGGGTGTGAGATGTGTCTCCTATAGGCAGCATATTGTTGGATATTTTTTTTTTTTTGATCCAGTAAGCCAATCTGTGTCTTTTGATTGGAGCACTGAGTTCATTCATACTCAGAGTTAGAATAGATATGAGAATCTGTGTCCCTGACATTGTCTTATTGCTTTTTGTGCCATCTTGGATATCTTTTAGTGTGTTTTGTGATTATTGACTTTATTCTGTTTATGTGTTTTGGCAGTTGTTTGCATGTTCCTCTTAATGAAGTATGTCTTTGAAATTTTTCTGTGGTGCAGGCTTTGTGTTCATGTACCTTGCTCGTTTCAATTTATCATTGAAGTATTTAATTTCCCCATCACATGTAAAGCTGAGTTTTGCAGGTATAGTATCCTTGACTGAAAATTGTTTTCTTTCAAAATTTGAAAAGTATTGTTCCATGCTCTCCTGGACTTTATTGGCTGATCTGAGAAATCAATAGTAATCATTATTGGTCTGCCTCTGAATGTGATTTGGTGTTTTTCCCTTGCTGATATTAGAATTCCTTCCTTGGTTTCTCTGTTATTCATTTTATAAATGATGTGTCTTGGTGAATTTCTCATTTGGTTAGGTCTGTTTGGTGTCTTGTCTACAGGCATCTTGAATTTGATTTTCTGGATCAATTCTGACATGAGGAAAATTCTCCTTGACAATTTAACTTAGAAGATTCTTAATGCCCCTTGTTTATTGTTCATTTTTTTTTTAATTCCAATTACTCTCATGTTATTTCTTCTTATCTCGTCAAATACTGCTTGGAAGTTTTGATCATGCTCAATAAGCTTCTTTTCTTGTCTGTCCTCCTTGAACTCAATGTTGCTCTGCCTGTCTTCATTGTCTCATGTTTGTTCTTCAAAAGCTGAGATTTCTATTTTCTATGGAGTTTACTCTGATGTTAGTATCTTCCAATGAGCTTTTGATTTGGTATTTTTCAATTCTAAGAGGTCTGTTACACCTCTGTTCAGAATGTCTAGCTCTTTGTATATGTGGTCTCTCATCTCCTGAAATTGCTCTCTTATCTCTTTCCTTAAATATTCTTTTAATTCTTTGATTGAATTACTAATCATATTGTTGGCACATTTTTCTAGGTTTTCATCTAGGACCCTGACTATGGACTCCTTGGATGGAGAGCTGTGGGGTTGAGGTGAAGGATTGTTTCCCTTTTTCCTCATTTTCAGTTACAGGGAATGTAGTTTGAGGTTCGACACTGAATAATTCTCTTGGAGTTTTTATTGATGGTATTGGAGCTTTTTAATCTCTTTGCTTATTTGGGCTGGGGTACAATTTGGGTAGCAGAGTTCAATGGCTGGCACCCTGATCTGTGAAGTATTGTGGACCTTTAGGTTTTCCAATACCTCAGGGGATAGGGGATAGAAGTCAATAAGTGCAGCCAATGCATACATCAAACAATGTCAACTGTAGCTGTTACAGTGTTGATTAGCACCTATAGGAGCAATTGGATTAGCAGTTTTCTTCCATGAGAGTTCTCACACTATACTTGGTTAGCAAGCAAACACCTGCCTTCAAGTATAGTGTTCAGTTCAGTTTACCAGGACCTCTGTAGGTGAGAGGAAAAAAAGTATAAAGAGCAATGAGGATGAGGTAGGAAGGTGGTGTGGAACTTGTGAATTAGAATACAGAGCTACAAAGTAGTAGAGATGATGTAGGCTATTCTGCTAAAAATAAGGAAAAGATAGAAATGGGATGAGAGTGGGGTAATGACTTTGAGGAAGGATGAGAGATCAGAACACAGTTTAGGAATTGACAGAGTAAAGGGAAGAAGGGGTTAGTAGAGACTGAGAGTCTTTTCAGCCCAAAGGGACTGAGGACTAGTTTGCAATATTCTAGATAGCCACAGGTTGAACCCCAGCAATATGGACAGAGCAGGCAACACAAGAAATCATAGTGATAGTAAAAAACAACCACACAAACGAATAAAAAAAATACATATACCAAGGAATACCAATCCCAAGAATAATGACAGAAAAAAAAAAGGAGTTGCAAAGGTTATGAATTATTACCACCAGGGTCAAAATGTACCATGGGAGTATGTGTTCATAACTGACTTCTAGGTGGAGTCACTTCCCAGTTGAGTTTGTTGGAGGGAATGAATTTTGGTGATCTCAGCTGACAGTGAGATTCCCAGGAGACCTCCCAGTAATTTTCTCCTGTAGAGTGGCTACAAACATTCACCTTCTCTGTCTCCTGTGAGAACATTCTTTGGGGCCACCTGAATTGCATTCTTGGGCAGTTTAGTGTCTGCCTGCCCAAACTCTTGTCTTTCTTGACCCAGGAACACAGAAGCCACTGGGAGTCTTGCGGACTCTGGTGCACTTGTAAGGGACTGTTACTGTTCCAAGGAGAGTGGCCAACTTGAACTAAGCTCACTTGGGACCATTATCACCCCACTTTTGGGTGTCTTGAGGTCCCCACTTGCCCCAAGAGATGATGTGTGGGACAGTCACAACCCCAGCCAGAGGAGGCAGGTATGAATGAGACACCAGCCCAGCTAGAGCAGTGTTTGTGGAGGTCTCAAATGCAACCAGCAGGGGGAGTGGAAGCCCAGTTCCACTTGGAGTGCCCAGGACCTATGGGACCACTTCTGTTCACAAATTTTAGGGTTTGAAAGTAAGGGAAAGCACTGGATCCAGGCTGCCTCTTCTGTTCATAGGTCCCTGAGGCTGTTGTTAGCCTCTGCCCTGCCTGAGAGTTTCAAGCAGTATCTATTGGACCTGTAGGCCAAACCCCCCCAGGCTGTTTAGGTCCCATTGAGCAGAATTCTGGTCACGGATTCCACCTGCAGTTGGGGGCGTGTAATGGGGTGGGCGGGAAGCCTCTAAACGTGAGTCACTGGATAGTAGGGAGAGTCTGCAGGCCCACACAGCCTCCAGGGCAGACAGTCAAATCACTGGGGACCTGGAGCCGTTCCTCCAGACTGAGCTCCCTATTTCACTCTGTATCTGGTGTTTTGGGCTTGCTGTTCATGAAGTGGTTTCCTGTACCGCCTTCTGGAAGGTTTCAAAATGGTGTGCCACCCCTCTTCTTCATGAAATCAGATTCAAGGTACTCTAATTTGTATGTATTAAAGCAGTCCTACTGTTCCTACCACTGCCACAGCCCCGGAGCACCAGAGTCCTGCGCCCAGGCTCTCCTGAGCACTCACCGTTGTGTCTGAGATTAGCATGTGCAGCTTCCACCCCTCCAGGGCAAATTCCCAGCCCAATGTCAATAGGGTAGCTGGCGCTGGAAAATTATTTTTTGGGGGGTGATTTCCTGTACTTTCAGCTTGTCCATGGCTCTGTGTCACTAAACTTCCTTTCATGGATAGTAATGAATTTGGGGAGAAAATTTGCTGTTCACCTACCTCACAGTAAGGCACTTCTCCCAAGGTTGGCATCTCTCATTCACAGAGATATTTTCATTCAGATCTGCCATGGATTGTCATGATGAAACCTGCCTGGTCTCTCTTAACCAAACCTAATTCTAACCAATACCTCTCCTTCTTCAGATATGAAGTATACTTGACAACAGACAGAATCGGATCTTGGTGCTTACCAAGGGAGGTGGACTAGAAGACTAGGGCATGCTGGTCCAGGAACGCATGTTTTCAGATTTCCAAATTTGTAAACTAACTCACAAATCAGTAGAGGCAGGAAAGCTAAGTGACTGATTCAGGCTGAGCTCAACCTGTAGGTGGGGCACCAGGGTCCGACTTGCTTCTTGCTGCATCTGTGAGCCCTTCAGTAAAACAGGCAATGACATGTACAGTGAATGGCTTGGGGATGACATATCTCTAGTCTATTGTGGATCTGATAAGCCACAAACCTCTTTATCATTTCAGCCTCACTCTGGCAGTTCACACTGAGAAACAGTTTATAGACTCTGTAACAATGATCAAACTCTGGAGAACATAATCATATATATGGGTTTTATTGTTTGTTTTGGAAGCAGGGGAACCCAAACTGATTTTCTTACTTCACAGTGGTAAAATTCAATACATTCACAAGATGCTGTAGGTTAGTGAGAGTAGTACTAGCAATCTTTCTTCTTAGACAATCAATTACCTGTGATTATTTACTTGTCCACCCAAACTGGGAAATGTGACACTGTGAAATCACATCTGCATACGTGGCCAGCCCTCCTACACATTGTCTCACTGACCAATTGTAATGTTGCTGACCCAACTCTCAAGCTGTATGGGACCATCAGGCAAGAAGAAAAGTTTTCCAGTGGAGGCATGTGGATGAACAGAAGGTAGAACATTTTGACATTATATATGCCTCATGGATATTTTAAGTAGTGCCCAGGAAAGAGGAAAAATTATCCTAGAACACAGGAAGCAGCTCAAGACCGCCTTGCTGATTAAAACCATAAGCCTTCCATTCAAAGCAACTTTGGATAATCTTCTTTTGAGGTGTTCCTAATTTATTTGTTGTTAACATTTAAGCCACTAATTAATTTGCATGAATGCCAAATGATATCACAGTGTTCCCTGCTTGTGTGGTCACTTGATCAGTGGTATCTGAGGATGCTAAGGTCTGTTCATCAAGCCAAAAGATGTTTCCAAGCTCCTGAATAACAGCCCTTGGAAAGGAAGGTACTCACGGAGTGCAGAAACACTAACGTTAAGAATCAAATGACTTGGGCTGGAACATAGCTCAGTTGTACAGCTTTTGCCTGGAATGCATGATGCTGTGGGTTCAATTCCCAGTTTAAAAAAAGAAAAAGAAAAGAATTGACTTGTTAGGTTTTCTAGATATCACTTGGATATGGTGCTGGGCATTTGCTTTCTATTTATCTAAGAGTTCTGTGTGCTGACCAGAGTCCCCAGAGGCTTAATCACTGGGTGCAGCATAACCATCAACTTGCCCAGGGTGGCTTTTTGTATCTACTGGTATTGCTGAGCAAATGCTAGGAGTCTTTATGAGCATAAAGAAGAAAATCTAAAATTTTTTTAAGTCACCAAAGATCATGTCACTTTACCTGGGAGCAGGAGAGATAGTGGCAAAGGCCTGGACTTGGTGTCACAGATGGATCTTGCATTAGTCATTTCATGAGCCTCAGTTCTTGGTAAACCTGGTAGCATTACCTAACTCATCAGGTTCTTATAAGGTAAAAACTGAGACTACTTATGAAGTCTACCTGTGGAGTGTCATGGAAGACACAAACAGGCCTGTCCACTCTGTCCATGAACTTCCCAGAGAAGAAAAAAAAATGGAAGCATAAGAAATCAATCATATAAAGTGAGAGGTACATGTCAAGGTTCTGTTTTTGGTTTTTGTTTCCTTTTGCCCAGAGAGAAAAGAGATTTAGCACATTTGGATCTCCAGTGACTCACCATGCCGTGGCTTCCTGATGGCCCTGCCTGCTCTGGTTTCTTTGTTCACATGGGCATCTTACAAAGATATGATGTCACAGTTCTTTTTTTTTTTTTTCCAGTTCCTTGATGTACTTACATGATTATTTCTGGTTTATTTCTTGTTAGTTTACCAACCACCCAGCCCCCACCCCAGTGGCTTTGCTCCTTCAGCAGACCCTGGCATCTGTCTTTATTCCCCACATGTCTCTGTCTCTCCAGCAGTGTCTCCTCCACTATGGATCCATGGATCCTAACATGCAGGAGACCTCAATGTTCCAGAGGAAGAAAACTATTGTTCCCTAGAACAGTGTTTCTGAAACTTGGGAAATGATTTTAGGTGACACAGAGATGTGCCCTTCAGTGACATTATTGTATCACATATAAAGAAGTCTTTCCCTTTGTTGTTCTCTTATGGTCATTGATTTCACAAAGGGGAAGGATTCTATTTAGCTTTAGTATGCCATTAGCACCTTCTCTAACAATCTCAGTTCTCACTCCTAACAAAGAAAGGACAAATCTCAGGTTCAGAGTATTCCTGTATTAGAACTTAATAACTGGACCCTCTGCATGGGGCCCAGGCCTCTGGTCCCAGGCTGTCAGGCACCCAGGACACCACCAAGGAGGACCCCAGCCTGGAGCCATCTGACCTATTTACCACATGGGCCCAGGTTTCTGGCCCCAGGATGGCAGGCACCCAGGAAACCCAGAGGATCCCACACCTGGAACCACCTAGCCACCAGCTCAAAATATATCTCACCCATCCCTTCCAAATTGTAAGATGTATGTCTTTTCTGTCAAATTTGAAAGATCGTGATGTATAGTCTACTACCTCCATTATCCCCCTCCCTTTCTGAAGACTGTAACTCCCCCACTTGTATACGCCCACTTGCATCGGCCCACCTGTGTCCGCCCACCTCCTTCCTAGGACCCCTTCCAGTACCCAGCCATCTTCTTCTGGGAAACATGGAATCCCTACTACCCTTGCCACGTGTGTGGTGACCCCCATCCCCATTATCTCCCAGTCGCCGCCTACTCCCTCTTGCACCTGCCTCCACCTAATCACAGCCAATTGCACAGACTGTGCACCTGAGCTCCTCCAATTAGGGCGAAGGGCAGTATTACGTCAGGTCGGCATTAAGGACCCCTCACTCCCTAGCGAGGCGCGCGTGTTTGATTTCATTTATAACACCTTCCACCAAGGATCTCAAGTCCCATCGTGGTGTGCAGGCAGACCCATTCCACATTGACACCCTGAAGCCTAGATCCAAAAGGTGCAGCAAAATGATGAGCTAGGCAAGCAGCTATTTGGAAGAAGGTGGTCATCAGAGGGGTAATGTCTGACCTGACCTTTTGACCTGTGAGGAAGAAGCACCTGGAGACATGCCTTGCTTCCACATAGGGAAACTCAATTCAAAGATTCAGAGGAAGCTGTTAAAAAATGAGGTCTCAAACTAGAAAAGGTTTAACCTCAAACCCACAACTCTCCTACCAAGGAACCCATGGATAGGGAGTGGGATGAAAACCTAGAAAAAATTATCAGTGGTCTGATTACTAAAAGGAACAATGAACTAAAACAAGATTTAACAAAGGGACTAAATGAGAAAATTCAAAAGATGAAGAACTCTATTATCAAAGAAATAGACATACTGAAAATGTAATGGAGCTAAAATATTCAGTCAATCACATCAGAGGAACAATGGAAGACTTTAATAACAGACTAACTTCTATAGAAAACAGAACCTCAGTTCCTGAAGAAAGGACTTCTGACAATGAGGCAAGATAGTCTCAGAAGCTTGAGTGCATGAATGACAAAAAAACTCATAGAGCATGAGCAGAATTTTCAAAATGTCTGGGATAAAATCAGAAGAAACAATTTAAAAGTAATTGGGATAAAATAAGAAATCAAAAGCAAATGAATGGCATAAAGAATATTCTCAAAGAAATAGTTAAAGAAAAATTTTCCCATATTAAAATGGAGTCAGATATGTTCAACAGAAAGCATAAAGGACACCCAAAAGTTATAATAAAATGAGAAGCTCACCAAGACACATCATATTAAAAATGTCTAACACTGAAATCAAGGAAAGAATATTAAAAGCTACAAAGAAGAAACACTAAATCATATTCAAAGGCAAACCAATAAAGATCACCTCTGACTTTTCACCTCAAACTCTAGAGGCAAGAAGATCCTGGAAGGAGTTATTTCAATGTCTGAATAACCACAACATGCAGCTGAGAATACTATTCTCAGAAAAACTCAGCTTCAAATTTGAAGGGGAGCTAAAAACATTTCACAATAAGATCACACTTGCAGCATTCATGAACAGAAAACCAGTATTACAAAGAATTCTCAAAGATAAACTCCAGTAGAAGTACAAGCAAACAATCCTCAAAACCCACCATCAGAGGAAATTCAATAAAAATACACACTATCAAAAGACAGCTAAGATAGTACAGAACTCACTAATAAAACACAATGACCGTGAACCACAACCATATAAATATCCTAACACTGAATGTGAATGGTCTCAATGCACCAGTCAAAACATACAGATTAGCAGATTGGATCAAAAAACATAATCCAACAATATGCTTCTTACAGGAGACCCATCTTACAGCCAAAGACATCCACAGACTGAAGGTGAAAATATGGGAAAGAAGAAGGGAAATGAAACAAATCAACCAAACCACAAATGAAAAGGGAGCAATCACTACTGACCCCATAGAAATCCCACAGATTATTAGAACTTATTTTGAAATCTAAATCAGATAATCTGGAAGACATGGAAAAATTTCTAGACACATACAACATTTCTAAATTGACTCAGAATGATATTGAAATCCTAAACAGTCCAATAATAGGCACTGAAATCAATATAGTAATTAAAAGCCTAGGATCTGATAGATTCCCTGCTGAATTTTACCACACCTGTAAGGAGGAGATAACACCTCTCCTTATTAAGCTATTCCAAGAAATTTTTCTGAGGCAATCATAACTGTATCAAAACCCAACAAAGACACATCAAAAAAGAGAACTACAGAACAATATCCCTGATGAACATAGATGCAAAAATCCTTAATAAGCAGACCACATTCAAAAACACATCAAGGAGATAGCTAACTCATCTTGATCAAGCAGATTACAATCCACAGATGCAAGGCTGGTTCAACATATGCAAATCAATAAATGTGATTCATTACTTAAACAGAATTAAGGACAAAAAACCATATGATCATCTCAATTGACACAGAAAAGGCCTTCAATAAAATCCAGCACCCATTTATGCTCAAAACTCTGGAGAAGATAAGGATCAAAGGAACATATCTTAACTATGTAAAGACCATATATGATAAATCCACAATTAATATAATACTAAATGGAGAAAAGCTGAAAGAATTTCCACTAACCTTGGGAACAAGACAAGGCTGCCACCTATCACCACTTGTATTTAACATAGTCCTCGAGACTCTAGCCAGAGCAATCAGGCAAGAGAAGGAAATCAAAGGGATAAGAATTGGAAGAGAAGAGGTCAAAGTATCCCTTTTTGCTAATGACATGATACTCTATCTGGAAGATCCAAAAGTCTCCACCAGAAAACTACTTGAGCTTATAAATAGATTTAGCAAAGTGGCAGGCTGCACAAAATCAACACCCATAAATCAATAGCTTTCCTATATACTAACAATAATAAGGCAGAAGAAGAAATCAGGAAATCAGTCCCATTCACAATATCCTCAAAACAAAAACAAAAACAAAAACAAAACAAAACAAAATTTGGGAATTCATCTAACAAGGGAAGGTAAAAGAGCTCTTCAATGAAAATTATAGAACGTTGAAGAAAGAAATTGAAGAAAATCTAAAAAGTTGGCAAGATGTTCCATGTTTTTAGTTAGGCAGATTTAATATAATTAAAATGTCTATTCTGCCAAAAGCACTATACAGATTCAATGCAATCAATGCAATCTCCATCAAGATACCAATGTTATTCTTTACAGATATAGAAAAAGCAATTCTCAAATTCATTTGGAATAACAAGAAACCCAGAATAGTCAAAACAATACTAACCAAGAAAGATAAAATGCATAGACTTGCAATACCAGAGCTAAAATTATACTATAGAACTGTAATAACAAAAACAGTATGTGTTGGTATCAAAATAGTCATGAAGACCAATGGAATAGAATAGAAGACTCTGAGACAAACTCACAAATCTTTAAACATATGATCTTTGACAAAGTGGTCAAACATAACATGGAGGAATGACAATCTATTCAACAAATAGTGCTGGACAAACTGGACAAGCACTTGCAGGAAGTTAAAATTAGATCCTAACTCACACCTTGTATAAAAATTAAATCAAAATGGATCAAGGAAATAGGAATTAAACCAGCTACCATACAACTGCTAGAAGAAAAATTAGGAGAAACACTCCAGCATTTGGGAGTAGGCAATGACTTTCTCAACAAGACTCCCAAAGAGAAAAAATTAAAGTCAAGAATTAATGAGTGGAATGCCATTAAACTAAATAGCTTTTGCTCAGCCAAGGAACTGGTCAAAACTGTCAAGAGAAAACCCACAGAATGGGAGATAATCTTAGCCTGTGATTCCTCTGACAAGGGACTAATATCCAAAATTTACAAAGAACTCAAAAAACTTAACATTAAAACCACAAACAATTCAATCTGTAAATGGGACAGAGAGCTAAATAGAAACTTCTCAAAAGAGGAAATTGAGCAAGCCAATGACTGCATGAGAAAATGTTCTATATTATTAGTAATCAGAGAAATGCAAACCAAACTACAGGAAGATTGCACCTCACTCCAGTCAGATTGGCAAAGATGAAGAATATAACCAATGAGAGATGCTAGAGAGATTGTGGGGAGATAGGAACACTAACACTCTGTTGGTGGAACTACAGACTGGTGCAGCTGCTCTGGAAAGCAATGTGGAGACTCCTTAAAATATTAGGGATGAATCCACTACTTGACCCAACTATCTCTCTTCTGGTTATTTTCCCAGGTTAGCTAGAATTGGCATATTACAGTGACACAGCAAAATCAATGTTCATAGCAGCTTAATTTACAATAGCTAAATTATAGAATCAATCCAGATGGATGCCTGATACTGAATGAATGGATCCTAAAGCACACACACACATACATACATACATACATACATACACACATACATACATACATACATACAATGGAGTTCTACTCAGCTATTAGAAACAATGATATTATGGCATTTGAAGGTAAATGGATGGCAATGGAAGAAATTATGCTGGAAAATGCACCATCTTATAAAGATATTTATATTTGTTGTGGAGTGAAATATAGATGAGCAAAGAGACTGGGGTGTGAGTGATATAGGGGTGATTCTGGATTAGGATTGGGGCATATCATATTGTTTTTATATATGCATTGATGGTTGTACAACAGTACAGCTCTTCAAAAAATAATAATAAAAAAAAAGAATTTAGTAACTCTCTAGTGCTGTGGTGCATGCCTGCAATCCCAGGGGCGCTGGAGACTGAGGAAGGAGGAACTCAAGTTCAAAGCCAGCTTCAGCAACTTAGTGAGGCCCTAAGCAACTTAGGGAGAACCTGTCTCAGAAAATAAAAATAAAAGACCAAAAAATATGGGCTCAGGATGTGGTTAAGAGCCTCTGAGTTCCATTCCTGGTACAAAAAAAAAAAAAAAAAAAAAAAAAAAAAAAAAAAAAAAAAAAAAAAAAAAAAAAAAAAAAAAGCAAAAAGGAATTTAATAAGCAAGCTTTGTTTTTATATTTTTTAAGTTTATCAGTGCTTCCAATTCATGCCAAATGATACATTTTTCATTTATAATAATTGAGTTTTTGGATATAAAATTTTCAGCTAACAATCCTTAATAAAAATCTCCTTTAAAATAATATTCATTGAATTTGAAAAGTGCATTGACCCACACCTGTAATCCCAGCCACTCAGGAGGCTGAAGCCTGGGCAACTTCATGATATCCTGTCTCAAAATAAAAAATAAAAAGGTGGGGATTGTACCTCAGTGGTCGAGAAGCCCTGTACTAAACCTTCAGTACTGAAAAAAAAAAAACCTCAAAGAAGTGAACAACAATATGGGAAGCACATGAATCTGTCAAGATTCTGAGTCTGGTACTAACATGGTTAGTGTCTGCCCATTTGTTGCGGACCATTGAGAGAAGCTAAATCTGTCTAAGATGTATGAATGAGTGCTATTCAGAATGTGTTGGGTGTCTAAGCAAACGTAGAAGCCATTGCCTCCTTTTGTCTTCCACTAATGCCCATCACTACCTCCACCCTCACCACCATGACCGTTGCCATCCCATTGGTCATCACCTCTGCCAGTCCCAGCACCATTATTAGTCAACTTTCACCACCGTCATCGCACCTCCACTGCTATAGCCCAGGTACTTACCACCTCAGCTCTCTAATACTGCAACCTCCTCCTTATCTGGGTCCATGTTTCCAGTCTTTCTTAATTCCAGTTCATCCTGCACACGTACATATAAATCCACTTTCCTTCTACCGGTTTCTTACCATGGAGCTGACAATACTTCCTACTGAACTCCTTGATCACATCTCGGTTCTTCTTCCACGACTCTTTCATGTCTCCCCTTTCTCCTTGTATTAGTCCATTTTTCATTACTACAGTGAAACTTTATGAAGAAAAGAGGTTCATTTAGTTTACAATTCTGGAGGTTCAAGACCATGTATCTGATGATGGCCTTATTGCTGGCAGAGTCACAAGGTGGCACATGGCAAGAAACAGGAAACACACATGTATGCATGTTTCTTCTTATCTCTCTCTCGTCTTATAAAGCTACCAGTATTCAATCCTGGGGGCTCCATTCTGTTGGCATTAATCCTTTTCTTCTCTGAAAGGCCCTACGTCTAAGCACGAAAGTTGGATTAAATTTCCAATCTCTTAGTAAATACACTGGGGACTAAAATTTAATGCATAAATCCTTGTGAACACACTCAAACCATAGCACTCTTCCATTTTCTTTCTGGAACATTCCTTCTTTCCATTTAGGTCTCCATAATTTTATAATGCTATTAAATGTCATGTAATAATATTATATCATTAAATGCTTCTTTAAAAACAAATTTTAATAGCTCCAAAATATGTAGCTCTGAATGGTCCGTGATGTATTTGACCAACTTACTGTTAGATTATTTCAGCTATTTCCATTTACTCATTAGAATGAATAATAATACTACAATGAAAATTCTTATATACAAACAAGAACAACACCATTTCTCTCCTTCCTACTTCCTTACCTGGAAAGAAGCTAAAGAAACAGTCACCACCAATCAAATAGTCTGAAGGAAAGCAAGACATTTCAAAATGTCACTTTGAACAAGGATCTTAAGTTGTTGAGTATAAAAAAAAAAAAAAAACCTTCAAATCAGATGACCTTGCTTCCTTTTCTGAGCAGAGTAGAGAGAAAGAGAACAGCAGCAAGATGACCTGACTTTGCCCTTTCAGAAGCCAAGAGAGCAATTCATCGCTAAACTCTCACAAATGCTGAAATGATGACTGGAAGTCTTTCAGCTTCCTGCTTGACCCGGTACGCCCAGCCTGCAAGTCAATGGCTTGATGAAGTGACAGCCTCCAGCCCCAACTATCTGTGCACCAGTGGAGGTTGGAACCATGACCGGGGCAACTTTGGAGGAGCAACTTGTTTTTGTTTGGTGGAAAGCAGGGGCAATGGGGTGAGAAGACATTGCCTTAAATATGATATAATCCAGCTGTCGAAACAGGGGCAATTCAATTCAGCCAGTCATCCATTCCCCTGAATCCAGATGTGTGCTATCACACAATCTCAGATTATCTTTCCTTCTATCCCGTGTAACTTGTACTAATTATGTTTGTCAAAGACTTGAAACTGCCTTTTTTTTTTTTTTTAGAGAGAGAAGGACAGTGAGGGGGAGAGAGAGAGGAGAGAGAGAAACAATCACTTTTTACTGAGTTTTTCACATGGCTTTTGTTGCTCTGACACTTAGTTGTGTACATGGGTGCTGGGGTTTGAACCTGTATACTCGTGTATGCCGGGCAAGCGCTGTAACCACTGAGCCACTGCTCCAGCCCCCTGCAATTGCTTTTAATTAGAAGACATCTATTTTGATTCATCCAGACCCTCTTAGCTTCAGAACTGCCTTAAACTTTTTCTTTTTTTT
>PVKS010032215.1:5199-22850 GCA_004027875.1 Aplodontia rufa | reverse complement strand
CCTAAAAATGAGTCATTTTCCAAAGTATGGAGGAGTTTTATGAAGACAGAATTTATGACTCAGTTTTCTATTGTGTAAGTGGACAACTAGTTCTGTCCATTACAAATCAGATTTTGCCTGCTTTTCACCAAAGACAGAAACTACAACTGAAAATAAAGAGGAAAGAAATAGGAAACAGTGATGTGACTTGTATCTCTTTCAGAGAAGCTGGTTGATTGGTGAGATTGGTACTGAGCGTCCTATGACATTCTGTCATTAAGGCCCTGGATGCAGCACTGAATAAGACGGAAGTCTGGAGAAATGATCAACTTTCTCAGCGTATCTACTGCAGTTAAAAAATATGAACTCAAATCAGATTCTTAAATACATTTTTGTTCAGAGGAAAAGTAAAAAAAGCCTAGGACACCAGAATCAAGGAATGATTCTTCTCTAAAGATAAAGACGAACCACAAAACACTGGTGAAAGAACTCCAGGCAATCTAGATAAATGGAATGAGCCACTATGCCCACAGATTGGAAGCTTTAATATGGTTTGGATGTTAAGTCACCTCACATGGATGTATAGATTTAACACAATTCCAATCCCAATCAAAATCTCAGTGGAATTTTTTTTCAAGGTATAGAAAAGACAATACAGAAAGACAATCATACTATCAAATTTGAAGACTTTCTGTAATACTGGTGAAAGGGCAGATAGGAATCTCTGTGGAAAAGAATAGAGTCTAGAAGTAGACCACACAAATATGGTCCATTGATTTATTTTTTTTTTTACTAAAAGCACGAAGGCAATTCAATGGAGAAAGAACAGTCTTTTCAACCATGATGCTGGGACAATTAGAGATCCATGTGTGTGTGTGTGGGGGGGAAGCCACAACCTGTACCTTAAATCTTATACAAAATTAACTCAAAATGTTTCACAGGGGCTGGAGCGGTGGCTCGGCGGTTACAGCGCTTGCCTTGCAAGCACAGGTACGCAAATTCAAACCCCAGATCACGTACACAACAAAGTGTCAGAGGAATGAAAGTCACATAAAAAACTAAATAAAAATTGCTTCTCTCTAAAAAAAAAAAATGTTTCACAGACCAAAGTGCTAAACATAAGTATATAAAAATGCTTAGAAGAAAACAAGGAATCTTTGTGACCTTGGATTAGGTAAATTGTTTTTAGATATGACACCAAAAGCCAAAGTATAAAAGAAAAAAATGATAAATAGAATTTCATTGAAATGAAAGACATTGGTTTTGGAAAGACCCTGTAAAGAGAGTGAAAAGACAAGCTCTGAACTAAAAAAAGAAAGAAAGAAAGAAAAAAGGGTGTTTCATGTATCCAATAGAGAACTCATAGACAATGAAGAACTCATAGAACTCAGCAAAACAAAAGCCAATTTAAAAAAAAATGGCAAAAGATGTGAGCAGACACTTTTCCAAATGAGCACATGAAAAGACTCATGATTAGGAAAACACAAAATGATAAACTACCGTGAGATACTGCCCATGTGCTGACGATAGTGGCTAAAATAAAAACCAAACCAGACACCTGACAGCATCATGCCTGAGGAAGATGCAGAACAATAAGAATTCTCATACATTTCTGGCAGGAATTAAAAAATGGTACAGTCATCCTGGAAAATGGTTTGGCAACTTCTCATAAAGTGAACTGTACACTTATCATGTGACCTAACAGTCCTACTCCTAGAAACTTATCCTAGAGAAATAGAAACTATGTTCACAAAAACACTGTACATAAATGTTTAGAAAATTCTACTCATAAAAATCAACTGAAAACACTCCAGATCTTCTCAAAAAAACTATGGTACCCCACTCCAATGGAATAGTACATAGCAACAAAAAGGAACAAACCACCGCTATATAAAACAACAAGGACGCTTCCAAATGCAGTACGCTCAGTAAAAGAAGGCAGTCTCGAAAGGTTATATGCTTTATAATTCCATTCCTAAGATACTCTACAAAAAGCCAACTATAGATCAGTATTTGTCAAGTGTTAAGAGGGAAGGAGAGGACTGTGTTTGATGATAAAGCATCAGCATAAGTTTGGGGGATGCTGTGACAGTTCTATATCGCTGCTGTTGTTATCAATTACACCAATGCATGCTTGCTTAAAACATACACAATTTTATACCAAAAAAAGTGAATTTTAAGGTGTGTAAACTTTAAAATGATTTAAAGAAAGACAGAAACAGATAGGAAACATAGGGCTATGTTGGGTTTGTTAGGATGGCAGACTCATGTCTTATTTCCTCTGGTGTGTGAGATCTTATTTTTAAAACGATATATTTCTAGCCTGGCATGGTAGTATACCATGTCACTCAGGAGGATGAGGCAGGACAGGACGATCACAAGTTTGAGGCTAGAATCAGCAACTTAGTGTGACTCCCAGCAACTCAGCAAGACTCTGTCTCAAAACAAAAACTAAAAAAGGCTGGAGATGTGGCTCAGTGGTAATGCAATTCCAAGTAACAAAAAATAATAAAGTTATAAATTTCCAACATGAATTTCATGACTTATGTACTTTTAAATGGGCATAAACCCCAAACCTGAAACTCAATCACAATAATTTACTATTACTTGACCTAAAAGTCATATTTAACTAAATTCAAATAAAATTTGAAAGTTCTCTCAAAGAACTTTTATTATTCTCCTAAAAATTGGAAATCAGATGAAAATACTGAAATCAATCTTTTCTAAGGTTCTATCAACTCCATCAAAAGTTTTTGACATGTAGATGATAACTTCAGAGGGACCATGGACAGATAACTTCCTTCTAATTACTACCAAGCATCAGCAGTAAGAAGCAACATGTATGGAAATACATCCAAGTCAAAATCCTAAACTCTTTCTAGTTACATCTTTTTCTTCCACTTACATCATGTTCTAAGAATTGTTGCGCTACTATTTTAATGGGTCCCTACTGTAAGATAGGTGCTTTAGAAAAGGCTTAAAATTTTCTACTTTTGTATCTATTTATTGGCTACAATTTAATCTTTGATTGAAGTATACATTGTAGAAATATTCAAAAGCTACTTATGATATCTATCACCTTACCATCTTACCTAGGTTTAAACTTTTTTAAAGAGCGAGATCACTTTTATTCATTTTTTTTTTCACCTGGTTTTTGTTTTCCCAATACCAAGTTGTATACATGGTGCTGGAGTTCAAACCCAGGTCCTCGTGCATGCTAGGCAAGCACTCTACTGCTGAGCCAACACTCCAGCCCCTTGATTCATTTTCCAGGTGAAGAAGCAATTCAGCAATCCAATCATTGATGAATCTAACTTCTAATTATTTCTACCAAATTCTCCCTCCAATCCTCAGCTCCTCCAGTGAAGTAATAATAAATGAAAAGCCTCTGCTTTACATGGTCTTTCTTATGCACCTAACAGCTTAAATAGTTCCAGAAATACAGCAGATTACAATGTAAAACTGAGCAAATACTGCACTCACAGTAAGGCATTGCTTGCGTGTCATATGTTCTAATTTTGAATTGAAGAGCCGAATGCAGTTAGAAGGAACAAAGTTCAGGGCAATACTGAGCAGGTTCAAAAGCATTCCAAGAGTTCACACTCACGTTCCTGATATCACATCACACAGATGGCGCATGTTTGTAGGTACATGCATGTGTGTGCATCAGTGGACATAAAGCAAAAATCTGCTGGAATAAAGGCACATGAGATCCCTAATACATTTTACCTTGCCTCGGGGGAAACTTTTATTCCCTTGGAATAAGCAGCCTGCCAAAATTATTACTGAGCACTTACTTGGTCTCTAGTTGCTATTTTCATTCACTGTCTTTCTTTCACTGTCCCCTCCACCTTCACCTGCCTCCAAATCCCACACTGATGAACAATGACTAACAAGCATTTATGTGCTAGAGATGGCTCAGCCACAGAGCTTTTGCCTGGCATGTGCAAGAATGAGTTTGAACTCCAGCATCATATACAACTACATGTTGGAAAAATAAAAAGCAGATGAAAAAATAAAATTGACTTTCTTACTCTTTAAAAAAAGCATTTACGAATGTAAGTATCATCTCCGGTTTTTTAAAAAAATGCATTTTTATGTTTTCCAGCACTGAAAACAAAATTTCAAGATAGCAATTCTTTGGAAAGCAACCAAACATCAAAATAGACCACACAATTTTCTTCTCTGTGAAGCAGTACTACCTGCAACATCCGCCCCCCCCCAAAAAAAATTTCATTTGTAAATATTCAAAGATCTAATTCACACATTTGCAACAGTCACTTAACATCTATAGCAATTTTCTGATCTCTTTTAAAGCACTAAGAACGCTTTGGACAACATCTTATCTCCCAGAGTCCCCATTCTATAACACACACTTTTTCTACAAAGTACACTGTAAAACTTTTCTGACCAAATAATATTTCTATTATTCTCGAAAATTAAGAAATAACTTTTAATTAAACTATAATCCAATATAGAACTGAAAAAAAGTCAGACTATATTGTAAGGACAAATATCATGAGTTGACTTAAATTGTTACCACTTTATGATTTTAAGTCAAATATGAGATCTCATAAGTATATAGTACCTGAAACCCAAAGAGGATGTTTATCTTTTCTCAAAACAATAAAATATAATAAAACAACCTAATTTCAGCCACATTGTATTATAGATGGTATACTGAATATATAGTCAACTAAAATTTTAATCCTACTTCCTACATACTATTATTGAACTATCTCCTTTTTTAAAAAAAAAATTAGCCCCCATTCTTAAATGAGGACATTGTATCTCTAAATCCACTTCTGTGCGGGCTTTCCAGTTGATATCTCTCCCAACTTATATTTTAAAGAACCAAAACAAAATAAAACAAAACTAAAGGAAAAAAAAAAGGCTTTCTTTTTCTCAAAGCACAGCACATTCAGGATTTGGAGTCCTGCCATTCAACATCTGGACATCTCTCAAGCTAAAATTCCACTTGGTGAAGGGTGCTTTGCTTAAACAATTGTTAAAGCAAATAGAAACAAATTTGTTCCTGTACATGCATACTTGTTTCCTTCTCACCTCTATCCTCAAGTTATATTCTTTAAAGTCACCTGTTTTTTCTCACACTGAACTCTTTACAAGTTGGAGGCAATTACTGAGCTACAGAGTATTTCTATCCCATTCTCTTTTTACTTAGGATAAAGAAAAATAACTAGGTAATACATGCAAGTTATTTTCACTTAGTTGAAAATCTTTTCCTGGAATTAAGCCATAAAATGTTTAAAAAGAAGAAGGAAAAATTGCTTTAAAAAGTGGTCACAAGGCTCCTGTATCCTCAAAGAATGTAAAAACAGCTATCAAATTAACATCACTTAAAATCCATTTTAAATCATTTTAAATCTTCTAACAGGAAAGATCTGCAATGGCAACTGCTGACTATGCGGTTAGGATTTATTTTGGAAGGGCATGCGAATAGACATTTGGCTCAAAAGGTACTGATTAAAAATTTATACCAATCTCAGCTCTTCATTCAAGACACAGTACAGCAGCCAAAGTAGGGGTACAAACTCCAAATAAATGTGCCAGCAATAAATACCAATAAATTACAACACTCTAATGTCAGAAGCAGCTCAGCTCTCATGCTGTGGATTGTACTGATGGCCATGTGGGTCGGGCTTCTCTAATAGCAGAGGTCTAGACAAAGATCCTGGAATATAGACACATTGAACCTGGGTGAACATTCTTCCAGAGCCTACTGTATTCAAAGTGCTACAGGTAACTCAAAAACAAAAGTGAAGGAAAACAAAATTAGCCATCAGATAACTTATGGTCCAGTTGGGTGGGGAGGGAAAGGCAAAGACAGCAGAATGTTTAATATGAGATAAATGTCAATAAAAAGTTATAAACAATATGCTATGACAAAGTATTTCTCATTTCAATAAGCAATGCCTGTTTTTGGAAGATCTCCATTAGTTTCTGATGGAGAAACTAGGGTAGGAAAGAGACACAAAGGTATTTTGCCAGAGATGGACATAGTCAGGGCTACATGCAGAGTGACCCGAGGTGGCATGCAGGACAGGCTGGAGATGAAGAGGACGCACGTAAGCAGCCAGGATCCTGGCAGCTAGAAAAAGACAAAAAATAGATACTGAAAAGATTACAGAGCAAAAACCAGGTTGGGGTGGGGGGATGTTATGGTATAGATATGAGATGTCCCTCAAAAGCTCATATGTGAGATAATGCAAGAAAGTTTAGAGGTGAAATGATCAGGTTATGAGAGTTTTAACCTAATCAATGCATTAAACAATCCATTTGATTAACTGGGTGGTACCTGTAGGTGAGTAGGGAATGGCTGGAAGAGGTGGGTCCATGAGACATGCCTTTGGGGTATGTACTTTGTCCCTGGTGAGCCTAGTTTAGTCCTCCCTGCTCCCTGATTGCCTTGTCCTGGACTGTTTTCCTCCTACACTCCCTTCTTCCATCATACTGTTCTGCCCCGCCTGAGGCCCAGAGCAATGGAGAAGGCTGGCTATGCACTGAGACCTCTGAAACCATGAGCTCCAAACTAATGTCCCCTCCTCTACAACTGTTCTTGTCATCTCTTGATCACAATGGTGAAAAGGTTGACTAAAATAGGGGAGGATAGAAATTTTAAACATACCTGCCCTTTTAGGGCCCGGGGTAAGAAATTTTTAAAATGAAGGAAGTTCTCATATTGGGGGGAAAGGTTAAAAACTTCTGAGGCTAAGGTAAAAATAACAAAACCAAGTATTTTGTTATTTTTTGAAGTTTTATATTAACAGAAAAATCAAGGGCAAAGTACAGAGTTCCCATATAACTCCTTCATCCCACCCCTCACTCTTCTCTATTATTAACATTGAGCATCAGTGTGGTCCATATGTTACATCTGATAAGCCAATATCGAAACATGATCATGAACTGAAGCCCATGGTTCACATGAGAGTTCACTCTTGTGTTGTACATTCTATGGGTTTTGACAAATGTATAATGACATAATCAACCACTGTGGTATCATACAGAACAGTTTCACTAGATTCCTCTAGGCTCCTCCTATTCATTCCTCCCTCTCCTGAGACCTGGCAACCAACAATGTTTTTATTGTCCCAATAATTTTGCCTTTTCCAGAATGTCATGTAGCAGGATAATACAGTAAGTAGCCTTTTCAGGCTTAGCTTTGTCGGATGGGCAACAAGTCCACCAGCTTCCACTAACTCTTCCACTATGTTGTATAGATCAGTACATTTGTAGCTTATCTGAAACATAAGAAGTTCTTAAACGTCAGTGTCATGAATGAGTACTATAAAGAATTCCAGAAATTTTAGACATACACATAAATCAATTTATGTGTTTGAATATGTTAGATTTCACCACTGTTCCAGACCATCATCTCTGTTAAGAGTGATACTTTGGTGGCAGACAGACTTGGTTCAGGTCCAGAATTTCCCCTTTCAGCTCTGATATGGAGCAAGCTAATCCTGAGACCTTAAGAGTTCTTAAGATGTGTTCTGGGAACAATATCATATTTGTCAAAAGCATACTGTATGGACTAACAGAGATGGTATGCCTAAAACATTTAACACAGTGCCTAGCTCAGAAGCACCGTTCAAAAGGTGTCATCATTAATGTTTCATAATCTCTAAGTTTTCTACCAATGAAGAAGCACCATTTTCTTTTCAAGGTCATATACATGGTAAATAGTTGTTAGAGGCAAAATGCCGCAACTGGTAGGAAAAATTCTTTTTCTAAAAATAATTTATAAACTTTGCAAGTCTAAAAATCAGTGAACATCCACAACCTCAACTGCCCCTAGGTAAGATCTGAGAAGCACGGTATTCTCACTGTAGGCTTTTCCCGCCTAATTAAACAGATATCACATGTCAGAGTTTGGTTTCCTTAGAGACTGACACCAATAAGCCCAAGTTATCTCTTAAAGGTCACCAAGAGAGAAAGCAATTAAAAGGCTTCAATTTCATAAAATCAAAAGTTTGGCTACTAAAGCAGAAATGTCAGCACGTGTAACCTCAGCAGAGAGAATGATCACAAATGGGTCAATTCTCGAGGTTCATTTCTCCTTCTAATGATACCAAAGACTGATAGGAAATATTAGTTCTACAGTTCAATTCTGGCTTCCCACACTGTTCTTGGACATCCCAGCAACTGTTCCATTGACCTATTTATCTCTTCTTTCATCAGTACACACTGTCTTGATTACTGCACCGTTCTCATAAGTCTTAAAGTCAGTGCCAGTCTCTCTCTCCTTCAATATTGTATTGGCTATTCTGGGTCTTTTGCTTTTACACATAAAACTTTTAAATCAGTTTGCCAATATCCACAAAATAACTTGCCGAGAGTCTTCTTGGCATTACACTGCGTTTACAGATCAAAATGAGAAGAACTGATATGTTGACAACACTGAGTTTTCCTATCCTTGAGTATGAGATACCTCTCCATGTATTTAGTTCTTTGATTTCTTTCATCATTATTTTGTAATTTTCCCCATATAGGTATTTTACATATCTATACCTAAGTATTTCATTTTGGGGTATCAATATAAATGGTACTGTGTTTGAACTTTAAATTCCACTTGTTCATTGCCAGTATATAGTGATTAACTTTCACATAATATTAACCTTTATATTGCAACATTTCTGTAATTGCTTATTAGTTCTAAAATACTGTGTACATTTTGTATAGATCAATCGAGAAATTTTTAAGGTCATAAATAAGCAAACATGTTTTAATCTTAACTTCCAACTTTTCACTCTGGAGATCACCATTTTGGTCTATTTTAGAATCCCACTGTCTCAACTGTTGTGTGAAATCCAAATGGGATGGATAGATTTGTGCCAAATGATCAATCTTTTCCATTAAATTCAAATTTGAAATCAATACATGCCACTGCTTTCTGGGAAAAAGAGCATTTATGAATTGCCTACTAAGTACTTAAGTTTTCACATGTCAGAAGCAGGAAACCTACTGGCAGTGAAGCAGGTATACTGAGATCTAGGGGTGGGGACAGGGGTAAGAAGGTGATTGTAGTGTGATTGCCCTCACACTACATCTCTTTGGTATCACTTCCTTTTCAATTTTGACCTAACAATGGATCAAGGGCTCAGAACTGCCCAGGAACTAAAAATCTGCAGTTCTTTGTGAATCACAGAAGACAATAGATACTTCCCAACTTCACACTAACTCATCTGTCAGTCCCTACCTGGGTGATGATAGCGTACACAGATTTCAAGGCACTGAATGTGTCTCTTCTTAAACTTTAAGCCTACCACAGTGCCTGTACACAGAAAGTGCCCAATTAATGTTTAAATAGTAAGACTGCACATTTTTATAGTAAACATCTCGTTACATAACTAATGACAGTTCCTGTAAACCTGTGGGGTTGCTGAGCAATGGGGCAACATGGGGAGGGGAAATGCTGACGAAGGATTGAAATAAAGTTGGGTAACCAGCATAGTGCCTGGAACATAATGTGAGCTTGATAAACATGTCTTGAATGACTAAGTGGGGTTTAAAAAGACAAGAACTAAAATGGTGGACAGGAAAGAAGCTGAAGCAGTTTGAGTAACAGCTACAGGCCTGGAGATCAAGAAAATGCTTGTGTGACACTGGTGGGATCAGCAGTAGCCAGGTGGGGGGTACTTCAGCAAGGGGGTCTTATGCAAGGGCTCTAACATGACAAGGGCCACTCCAGAGGGCGGCTGGGGCAACTGGAGATGAAGTTGGTGCATGGAGCACACCCAGATCATGACCTTAGAGCCATGTTAAGAACAGAGACTGAAGAGGACTAATGAAGAGAAGGCATTAACTCCCAGGTCTCCTGGATGATAGGGCCTTTTACAGGAAGGCCTGGAGGGGACCAAGTCTGTCATTCTGTTGTTGGTGAAGGGTTTTAAGTGGGAGGGAGTGCTACCAAATTCTGAGTTTAGATCTGAACACTTAAAATATGGCATAGACCTTAGAAGTGCGAAGTGTTGAGTTTACACTCGTAACAGATCTGGGCTAAGAGGTGGGCTGCAGTACACCTGAGAGTCATCAGAGGTCTCCCCATACCCATGTCTCCCAGGAAGACAAAGTACAGCCTGAGAAGCAAGCCTGTGCCCCTTCCTTGAGAAACTTGAATACCTGAATATTTACCATACAGAGTCACACAGATGGGAAGGGGGTGGAGAACAGCAGCGGAAGAGCGATAGGAAGGATTAGGGAGGCAAGAAAGCCTGAGGAAGCAGATGATGGAGGTTCCGTTACTGGTTCTCCTGCCTTCACTTTGAAGACATTCAGCCAAACTGTTTCCAAAGTCCGCCTGCTCCGCTACCAGGGTACGCACTGTCATCAGGACTCAGAGGCAGAAGTCTGATGAAATCCAAGGGCGGAGAGAACTGGGTGGGAGGAACGCTTGGAAGCCTGAAGCCTGGACATCACCTGGTGCTGTTTTGGTGAGCCAAGCTCTAAAAGTCAAGGCCACTCCAAAGTCAGATCCTGCTTTCTTCGATTATTCAGGGATTTAGCAGCTTTAACAGGGCATTTTGAAAAGAACTCAACAGTCTGGTCAAATCTTGCAGGACCCAAGGCATCTCCAAACAGCAAGCACCACCTAACAGAGAGTGCCTGTACCCAACAAGAGCCTCAGTCCAGCTTAAAAGAAAAGCAACCCACCATATTGCCTATCCTTGTAAGACTCCACACTAACGCAGGAGACGCAGCATCAAAAGCCAATCGTAATACCATAAAAATAATTGAAAAATTAAAAAAACAAAAAGTAGAAGCAATATAAAAGCCAGTCTGAAACTGCACATTAGGTTTATTAATTTCCAGAGTAACTTTACATAAGAAAATATCCTGACAAGCACTACATTTCTAAATAAATTGTTTTATATTTTGGATATGATGTCAGGTCACAGAAGAACATTTTTATGTTGCTTTATTCCTACAATTTAAGTTTTAGAAAACCTATTTTAATTCAGGCATGATTAGCTAAACTTAAACTGATTATAGCACTAGTTTGGACACCAGCAGTGTAAGAATTCCCGTGTATACGTAAGTGGTCACTGGCTGCCTTCCTCCACTCCTCTGATAATCCTCAGCAAGTGGTGATGGCGGTTGCCATTTAATGACTATTTGAAAAAAAATTCCAGTGGTGTTTTGCTATTTGCTGGTTACAGGCAGTGTATTTCCATGCCCCCAAAAGACACTGTGGCAAAGTTAATGTTGTTGTCTATATCCATAGACCCTTTAGTGAGCTTAATTATTGCCACCTCATCTCCCTCACACTGCTACACGGCCATACAGGAGAAGAGCTGTTTACAGAAATGATGTTCTTCCATCTAAACAAGCACAGCCTCTTCACCTTCTGTTCTACGCCCATTTTAGAGTTCACAGACAGTAACCAAGGATGCCACAGTGCCAATATCTGCAGCATATAATCAGCACATCTATCTATGCCATACTGAGTCTCCTCTCTTTGCATAGAGAAACCCACAACTTTCCAGTCAGCTTTGAGCCAAACATTTTAGCTGCTGCAGCAACCATAGCAACCACTTTATTCTTCTAGACCCAGCAGGGCAATGTCTCCAGGGGCAAAGGAAAGCGGGAGAGCAGCCCCCTCCTAGGTTGCCCCATAACTGTAGATGCACAACTGTAGAAAATGCAGCAGGGGGCTGCTTAGAACAAAACAGCTCAGACTTCACAGCAGCATGGGGGTGGCAGGGAGCTAGGGAGGGTCAGTGGAAAAATTAGACAACCCAATACTGCAGAGCCTCCAAACAGGAGCAAACGTTTTGCAGTGTGATCATGAAGAACTTTTTTCCCCTACATGTCTTGTGAAAGGACTTCAATTGAACTTTTCTTGTACCACACACCTAAAAACTAGAGCCTAGACATGTGTGTTGTTCTTGCAGAAATACTATATTTAATGGTCAGTTCTTTAAACATGCATTGTGCTTCTAAAATGCAACTTATAAAGATAGCATGTCACTGGTAGAAATGGCAAATGGTTTGGAAACACAGACTTAGGGTCCAATGTCAGTTCTTTCATTTACTATATCACCTTGGCAATTAAACACTCGGAAGCTTCGTTTCCACTTCTGTCAGATGGGCCGCACCTGCAGCTCACAGTGCTATAAAATTAAATGTGTATTTTTAAATTAGTGCATATTAATTATACAGAATAATGGATTTCATTGTGGCATATTTATACATGCATTTAATGTATTTTGATTATTCTCTCCTCTCTCTCTCTCTCTCTCTCTCACACAGGCATTACCCTCTATCCCCTTTTCTAATAGTCTCCCTTCTGCTTTTAGGTCATCTTTTTCCCCCTAGATTCCACATGACAGGAAACATGTGATACTTGTCTTTCTGTATCTAGTTTATTTTACTTAACATGATGATCACCAGTTCCACCCATTTTCCTTCAAATGACATGATCTCCTCCTTTATAGCTGAATAATACTCCCTTGTGTACATATATCACATTTTCTTTATCCATTCATCTGTTGATGAGCACCTAGCTGTTTTCCTAACTTGGCTCTTGGGAATAGTGCCATAATAATCAGGAGAGTGCAGGTTTCTCTTAAGTATGCTGACCTTAGTTCCTTTGGCTATCCACTGAACGGCAGAGCTGGATCATCTGGTAGTTCTATGTTTAGTTTCTCAAGGAACCTCCATACTAATTTCCAAAGTGGTTATACTAATTTGCATTCTAACCAATAGTGTATAAGAGCTCCTCTCTTCTTGAATCCTTGCCAACATTGTTTTTTAAATTCTAGATGATAGCCACCCTGACTGGGGTGAGACGGACTCTCAAGGTAGTTCTGATCTGCATTTCCCTAATGGCTTAAAGATGTTAAACATTTTTTTTCATGTAATTATTGGTCATTTCTACTTTTTCTTCTGAGACATGCCTGTTCAATTCATTTGCCTCTTTACCAACTGGATTGATTGTTGTTGGTTGTACATATGTGTTATTTTTTTGAGTTCTTTGTATAATCTGGATATGAATCCTCTGTCACAAGAGTAGCCGGCAAAGATTTTCTCCCATTCTGTGGCTCTCTTTTCACTGTTGTTTCCTCTGCAGTGCAGAATCTTTTTAATTTGATGCTGTTCCATTTGTTAGTTCTTGCCATTGTTTCCTGAACTACTGGAGTCCTATTCAGGAAGTCATTGCTTGAAGTATTTCCCCTATGTTTTCTTCTAACCGTTCCAAAGTTTTAGGTCTTACACTTAGGCTTTTGATCCATTTTGAATTAATTTCTATACTGGGTGAGAGAAAAGGATCTACTTTGTCTTCGTCTTCTACATCCAGATATTCAGTTTTCCCAGCACCATTTGTTAAAGAGTCTATTTTTTCCCCAGTGTGTATGTGTGTGTCTATATATGTGCATGTATTTGTATACAAATACATATATATATATGTGTGTGCACATATATATATATATATATATTTTTTTTTTTTTTTAGTTTTTTAGGGCTGAGGACTGAAAAAAATGAGCATGTTAGGCAAGTGCTCTGCTACTGAGCTAAATCCCTACCCCCTCTGTAGTGCATTTTGAAGGTGGATATTTTAATACTTCCAGCATTGCTCTTTTTGCTCAGGATTGCTTTGGTTCATCAAGGTCTTTTGTGTTTCCATATGAATTTTAGGATTGTCTTTTCTAGTTCTGTAAAGAATGTCATTGGTATTTTGATGGGGACTACACTGAAATCTGTAGACCATTTTTAATATGGCCATGAAATGAGTATTTAAGGCATGATAGATACTTGGAATATGTTAGGTCACCAACAGTAGTTATCATTAGTAATAAGCCAGTGGTCTGTGGTTATCTTAAACTCCAAAGATAAGAAGACAACCCATGATGCTGATATTAGAGTGAAAGGATTATAAACAAGTAGGGAAAAAAGCAGGCAACTATAGAAATCCAGTTCATCCCATTCTAGAAAATGAAATAAATGAAAAAAAGTCGCAGAGGGCCTCGTGGATGCAGGCAATGCTTTAGCTCTGAAGTCAGGTGGGGGTGACCTTATAGTAACCTAAGTCATACATATATTGTCCATGTACCTTGTACACATGATCTATTTCACACACGAAACCTAAAAGTTAAGACAGCAGCATTTACACCAAAATGGCTTACTGTTTCACAGAGAGGCTGCATGTGAAATTTATTTTCTTCTTATACATTTCTATATTTTCTAAGCTTTTTATAATGAATAGGGGGAAATTAAGTTCTGACAATGCTATGCTGCTAAGTCGTTAGTCACACAGTCGAGCTATGGGAAGAACACTTTTCATTTCTTAGGCCACTACCTCGCCAATGGGCTAAAGCAGCCACTCTCTATCAGCCTCTTCCTTCATTTTTCATAACTTAGGAAATGTCCATACTCAGGAAGTGGTGGTATGCAACAGGAGGAAGTGAGACAAGTGCTTCTAAGTTTGGAAGGGAAAAAAAAGGAAACTGACATTTGGATTCTTACTGTGAGCTTATCTCGATAACAGTTCTGCGGGCAGCTCTTTTTATTCCCATTTTATAGGTAATTTAGGAAGATTAAGAACTTGCCCGAGAGTTAGGTTAGAAAAAACTAAAATAATTTTTTTAAATAGCTAGATGCTATCTTGTTTTGAAACTGTCGACTTTTATGAAATGCTGGTGGGCATATGCAGGTGATGCCAGGCTTTAAAAACAGCATAGATAATGTGCCCCAGTGTTAAAATTTAAAAGAGCTCAGGGAATTTTGTTTTCTGTAACACTTCTCAGGCTTCAAGCGGGAAGACAAAAGAATGTACACTCCTAAGGAGCTGTTTTATTTTTGAACGGGGAAGAGTTCCAGGCAAAGATCAATAATACTTTTCATATGGTTTAAGGATAAGTTTGCTCAGAAGTCAAAGGGAAAAGCTTCCATCTGATTCGAAGACAGAGGGTGAATGAGAGCCCAGGTGCTTGAGCTCCAGAAGACCCTTCCTCAGCACACATAACAAAAGACACTGGAATAGTGGCAGCAGATATGTGTCGATATTAGCATGTAAGTTGGTTTTTGAGAGTAAGAAGAGGTGGCTTCTTGTGTGAAGACAACAGTGGCTGTGTTATTGGCAAATTAGAATCTAAATTGCTGCTAGGTGGTCAGAATTCAAACCTCTGTTATAATAATGAAGCTGATCTTACCACCTGCTCCATTTTTCTCTAAATAAATTGCTGAAGCATCTGGACAGCAAATCCAAGAGTTTGTCCCAAAGCCTCTCTCTTCTATTTCGACTCTACTCTACTCCTCTTGATTCCTGTTTCCCATCCCACATCACAGTGGCTCTCTTCTTTGGGGTACTGGAGAACACGCAGCAACCAGTGCAACCTTCAGGTGTATACCAACATTCTCTCCTCCATGGACTCTGAGATAGAGGTCTAGAGTTCCATGCCCAGATCCTATGGGCTTGCAGGAAATACACTAGGTGTGTTCAACTAACAGCTAAGTTCGGAGAGTAGGAGTACGTCAAACCCAACATAAATTATATCAATAGTGCACTTCCTGAGTGCTTGAATGGCTTAAGGACTATGTACAAATTTTTATTTATCTCTCCCTGCTTTTCACTATAGCTAATTAACAATATGTATCTAAGGTTGGTAAAAGGAGGTTTTCATTCTATTTCTATCTCTGCTACAAAAGTGCAACTCAGCTGGGCACTGTGTGTGGTTTTGTATACCTGTAATCCCAGTGGCTCGGGAGGCTGAGGCAGGAGGATCTCAAGTTCAAAGCCAGCCTCAACATCTTAGCAAGGCTCTAACAATTTAGCAAGACCATATCTCAAAATAAAAAATAAAAAGGGCTGGGGATGTGGCTCAGTGGTTAAGTGCCTCTAGATCCAATCTTGGGTACCAAAAAAAGGGAAAAAAACCACAAACAACAAAAAACAACACGCAATACAATCTTAGGCAAGTTCTTGAGTCAGTTTTCTCATACGTTAAATGGATATAATACCATTGGCCACATCCACAAAATGTGGACTCATTCAATGCAGAGAGATGAAAACACTTTGAAAAGCTAAGCATTATGTAGACATGTGGCATTAAGAATGAAGGAGCGGCTGGAGTGGTGGCTCAGCAGTTCCAGCACTTGCCCGGCATGTGTAAATATACAAGTTCAAACTCCAGCACCACGTACACAACAAAGTCTCAGAGCAATGAGGGCCAAATGAAAAACTAAATAAAATCGATTTTCTCTTTCTCTTTCTCTCACTGTCCCTCTTTCTTATTAAAAAAAAAAAAAAGAATAAAGGAAATGTGTAGGAACTGCTTATTCAACCATACATTCTGAAAAACAATTGGCCCAAGAGGATGCTGAAGCGCAACTCAGTTCTAAATTCTAACACGTCTGTCCAGCAGAATCAGAATGAGGATGGGGAGGACTACACAGGCTCTTCGGTCTCACTATATGGTAAGAGAGTGGTGAGGTTTCATTTTTCCTCACTCAGAGTTCCAAACTTTAAGGTGGCCCCAGATGCCTACCTAGGTTTGGTCATTCAGCCCAATACGTAGGGTATGTTGACTATGTGGAGTTATAAAACATTCCAGAGTCTAATTGCCAAGATTGCAACATACAACTACTGGGAGTACCGTATGTGGTAGCCAGCACACCTGTGAACATCAGGAAAAATGTTCCACCATACATCAGGGCCACCTGTCAATCATCCTTTCTTATCTTCTCAATTATAAATGTACTTCCAGATCTTTCAATTGTTTTGCATTTCAGTCTACTCCTCAAATAGCAATCCCATGTTGGCTTTTATATAATATCAAATTCTTAGCATTGCTTATCAACATTTTCCTAAAAGGGGAGACTTGACTAAGCAGAACTCTGAGCTAGTTTAGGAGGGGGAGCCCAGCAGAGAACACCAAGTGCCACATTGGAGAATGCCAGTTAAAAACAACCAAAAAATGGCTTTTTTCCAATCTAGAGAACAAGTGAAAGGTTAAAGCTCAACACTGAATCTGAGTGAAACAAAGCAATGTTTATTTTCACTGAAATGAGTACTTACTATAAAGACTGCACAAATATTAAAAGAAATAAGTCCTACATTTTAGCAAAGATTATTTTTGTCACCATGAAACATTTATTTTTCTTTTACAGTATTAAGCAAGGTTAAAATCAGTGCAGAACATTACATTACAGCGACACTGCAAAATCTATGTTCACAGTAGCTCAATTTACAATAGCTAAATTATGGAACCAACCCAGATGCCCCTCACTGGATGAATGGATCCAAAAACCATGATACACACACACACACACACACACACACACACACACATACACAATGGAATTCTACTCAGCAATTAGAAACAATGATATTGCAGCCTTTGAAGGTAAATGGATGGCAGTGGAAGAAATCATGCTGAGCAAAGTTAACCAAACCCAGAGAGTCAAGGGTTGAATGTTTTCATTTATTTGTGGAGGCTGAAGCTAAACCCAGGCCTGTGTGAAAGGTAGTCAGACGCATGTATTAGACCCAGTAAAGGCGTAGCAACACATAATCTAGGTCAACCATAGATATAGGAGAGGTGGGAAGAGAGAGAGAGAATAGGGAGTCAGAAAACAATGTATCATACTCTTTACCCCCCTGGGAATCCAAATAATAATTATGCAATAATTTAATTCTGTAAAATTCACAACCT
>PVKS010032214.1:0-22750 GCA_004027875.1 Aplodontia rufa | reverse complement strand
CAGAGGAACTGTCATAAACTCTTAAAGCCATGTCAGAGGATTTGGTGACATTTGGGGATGTCTGTAAATTTCACTCAATAGGAGTGGGAATGACTGAACCCCACCCAGCACACAGAGGAATTTGTACAGGAAGGCCATATTGGAGAACTATAGGAGCCTGGTATTACTGGGGATTTCTTTCTTTAAGCCAGATGTGGTCTCATTATTGGAGCAAGGAAAACCACCCTGGATGGTGAAGAAGGAGCGAACAAGAGGAACATGCAATGATTGGGAGTATCTATTTGGAAATAGTGACTTTTCATCAAGGCATGATATCTATCATGAGTCAGCCAAAGCAGTGACAAGAAGCCGCCTTCCTCACAGCCTGGGTCGCCCCATGGGGAGAGACTGTGAGAAGGAGCACTAGTCCCAGAGCAGGTAGGTGAGTCAGGAGATGCATTCTAGCAAGTTGACCTCAGCTCCTGATGAAGCCCTCCCTGAAGAGCAGCAGCATGGGCACACTGGACCTTGGGAGGTGTTCAATCTGAATACAAGACTTGACCAACATCACATGTTCCTCACCGAAGGAAGAGTCCATTAGGAGAGAAGTCATTGAAAAACGTCTATTGAAATGAGACATAAGAAGGTCTATGTAGAAAAGAAGCTTCTGAAGTGTGAATAATGTGAGAAAGTCTTCAATCAGAGGTCATCCCTTACTCTGCATCAGAGGATTCACACTGGAGAGAAGCCCTATGAATGTGTGGAATGTGGGAAGGCCTTTAGCCAGAGTGAAAACCTGGCTCAGCATAAGATAATACACACTGGGGAGAAGCCCTACAAATGTAAGCAATGCAGGAAGCCCTTCAGCCAGAAAGCACACTGGCAGCAACACCAGAGGGTCCATACTGGGGATAGACTGTATCAGTGCCCAGAATGTAAAAAGGCCTTCAGCCAGATCGTACACCTGGCACAGCACCGGAGAGTCCATACTGGAGAGAGACCTTTTGAATGCATCGAGTGCACAAAGGCCTTTAGTAGTGGGTGCTTTCTTGCTCAACATCAAAGGATCCACCCAGGAGAGAAGCCTTATGTGTGTCGTGTGTGTGAGAAGGCCTTCGGCCATTGTTGGTACCTCATTGTACATCAGAGGACTCTCATAGGAGAGAGGCTCTATGAATGCAAGGAGTGAGGGAAGGCCTCAGGCAGTACGCACACCTGGCACCTGGCAGAGCAACAGAGGGTCCACACAGGGGAGAGGCCTTAAAAGTGTCAAGTCTGCAGGAAGGCCTTCAGCCAGATCACTTACTTCAACCAGCACCAGCAAGAGCACACTGAAGAGAAGCCCTACCAGTTTGTGGTATGTGGCAAGGCTTTCAGCAACAGTCCTTCCCTTGCACAGCATCAGAGAAGTCACACTGGAGAGAAACTTTACATGTGCGTGGCATGCAGAAAGTCATTTAACTAGAATGCAAGCCTTGCTTAGCAACAGAGAATTCATGTTGGAGAGAAACCTTATGAATATAGTATTTGTGGGAAGGCCTTTAGCTATGGTGGGTCTCTTACTCTACATCAGAGAATTCATACTGCAGGGAGACCCTAAGAATATAAAGATTGCGGGAAGTCTTTCAGGCAGTGTGCACACCTTGCTCATGAGAAGAGCCTCATGGTGGGGTCATTCCTGACCCTTCCCTCTCTCTTGGCCTCTACATCCAGTCAGTTGCCAAGACCTGTAGGTTTTATCTCCTAAATATGTCCAGAGGCTGATCCATTTGTTGCATTTCCATTACGTGATTATTTGTCCAATACACAGTAATTTATTGGATATGGAAATAGCTTTCTCATTGGTCTCCATGTATCCACCATTGCCTCCGGCCATCGTCTGCATTTCAGCCAAGTGTATATTTTAAAAATCAAAGTTTTTTACTATTTCATTTATCCCTCATTAAAATCTCTCAGTGGCATCTCATAGTTCTCAGCACATTTCTCAAAACAGACTAAAAACTCTTCTGTCCCACACCACCACCCCATACCTTATTCCAGACTACCTCCCTTTCATTTTTTTTAAGAAGAGAGAAAGAGGGAGAGTAAGAGAGAGGAAAAAGGAGAGGATCAATTTTATTTAGCTTTTGTTTTTTCTCATCTGGTTTTCATTGCTCTGATATTTAGTTGGCATGTGGTGCTGGGGTTCAAACCCAGGACCTCACACATGCCAGGCAAGTGTGATACTGCTGAACCACTGCTCCAAACCCCAAAGCCCTTATGTCTTTTTTTCTTTTTTATTAGTTGAATATGGATTAACAATTAAGGGGGAGTCAGTATCAAACAATCAAGAACAAATGTATATTCACATAGCAACCCAAGATTGATGCCATTCCATGGTTTCCCCCCTTGGGTTTCCCTTGGTTCCATGTTTCCCTCAATTAACCTCCGTTTTAAATGGACTTCTCATGGAGGTCAACCTCCCTCCAGTCTCCTTGATATCCTTCCTAATCCCTCCCTCTCTGCCTCACTCCTTACATCTCCGTGTCCTAGGCAAGGTCCCCACCCCACCCCTGTTCGTTTAAAAATTCATACATGTTGAGGTTATTATTAGGTTAGCCATCTATCATACTGTTTCTGGTTGTATTCTAGCTTCCACAAATGAGAGAAAACATTCAACCCTTGAGTCTCTAAGATTGTGATACTTCACTCAGCATAATTTTTCCATCTCCATCCATTTGGCTGCAAAAGCCATAATATCATTTTCTCTCATGGCCAAGTAGTATTCCATTGTATATATGTACCAAAGTTTTTTAATCTACTCATCCACTGAGGGGCATCTGGGTTGGTTCCATAATCTAGCTATAATAAATTGAGATGCTATAAACATTGATGAAGCTGTATCTCTATAATATGCTGATTCTAACTCTTTTGGGAAAATACTCAGAAGTGGGATAGCTGGGTCATATGGTGGTTCCAGCCCTAATTTTTTGAGGCATCTCCATACTTCTTTCCAAGGTGGCTGAACCAGTTTGCAGTCCCACCAGCAATGTGACAGTGTTCCTCTTTTCCCACAGCCCCTCCAGCATCTGTCATTGTTCGTATTCTTCATTTTTGCCACTCTAACAGGAATGAGGTGGAATCTCATTGAAGTTTTGATTTGCATTTCTCTTATTGCTAATAATGCAGAGCATTTTCTCATGGGCTTTCTGCGCTTTCTCTGCTGAGAAGTTTCTTTTTAGTTCTATATTTATCAATCCATTTATCAATTGGATTATTTGTGATTTTGGTGTTTGGTTTTGTCAGTTCTTTGTATATTCTGGATGTTAGCCTCTGTCCAAGGTGTAGCCGGCAAAGATTTTCTCCCATTCATTCTGTAGGATCTCTCTTAATACTCTTGACTATTTTTTGTTTGTTTGTTTTTTGTTTTTTGGGGTTTTTTTGTTTTATTTTGTTTTGTTTGCACTGTGGATTAAACACAGGGGCGCTTAAGCACTGTGCCACATCCCCAACCTTTTTTAGTTTTTATTTTGAAACAGGTTCTTACTAAGTTGCTAAGGACCTCACTAAATTTTTGAGGCTGGCTTTGAACTTGCCATCCTCCTAACCCAGCCTCCAGAGCCACTGGGATTACAGGTGTGGGCCACCACACCTGACTTCCAAATCCCTTTCATTCTCTGGATACTTACTCAGAATTAAGGACTCATTCCAACATAAAATAGACTGGGTTCCAATCCTTGTTCTTCCATTTTTCAGAGCTAATTTTGAGGGAGCACTATGTCCTTTGTAAACCTCAGTCTTACTTTTGTTATGGGAATAACAATGTTACTACCTCAAGAGTAATGGGAGAATTAAATAATGCATGTGAATTGCTTAGCGGAGTGCCTAGCAAAAAAACATTAATTCAAATATTAATGTAAAATAAAGTCCATGGCATACAAAGAAAAGCTGTTGGTCTTAACTACAAAGAAGCAGCAGCTTGGACTGAGAATTCTGTAAGACCATCAGGAGTAGCAGAGTGGGTAGTGTCTGTAAGACCTTGTTAGGAGTAGCTAAGGGGGTGGTGAGATCTAAATGCAGTAGCCATCAGAGGCAGAACTATAGGATAACATGGTGTGTATTTTGGCACAAATAGATGCAAATACATGACTGGTGATAAGAAAAATTCATTAGATATTCAGGAGTTCTGAGAAGATAGATTTTATACAAGATCAGTTTTCATGAGAGGTAGAACTGAGATGTGTATACCATTTACATGTAAATAAAACAACGAATTTTTAAAAGAAAAAAATTATCAGTAATCAATGAAGAATAGAAAATAAAGTTTGGCCCTCTTTCCTAAAAAAAAAAAAAGTGCTGAGATAACTGGATTCCTATGTTCAGAAAAAAGAAATTAGATCCTTATCTTTCATACTACACAAAACTCAAATCAAAATGGATCAATGACTTAGGAATTAGAATTAAAACCATATAACTACTAGGAAAAAACACTCAAGAAGACACAGTCAACATTCCACCATATAGGAGCTGGCACTGACTTCCTTAACAAGACTACCAAAACACAATCATCAATAAATGAGATGCCAATAAACTAAAAACCTTTGTGCAGCTAAAGAAATGATTAAGACTATGAAGAGAGACCCTAGAGAATGGAGGGAAATCTCAGCCAGCTACCTCTCTGATAGGAGACTAATATCCAGAATACACAAAGAACTCAAAAATCTTAACACCAAAAAACCCAAATCACCCAAGGAATAAATGAGCAAAAAGAACTAAACTAAACTTTGTGTGAAGAAACACAAAAGGCCAATATATATATGAAAAAAGTTCAACATCTCTAGCAATCAGGGAAATTCAAATCAAAACTATTAAGATTTCATCTACAGGAGCAGAAAATGGCAAACAGGATGGCAAGCAAGTTGTACCAAGAGCCCTCTCCCTGAACTGAAAGAAGAAACTCCAGGAAAGCTACCTTCCTTCAAGGTGCATGTATTGGAAAAGATTTGCTGAAAACAGTGTGAGGCAGTGGGAGATCAGTGACTTGGAGACTTGGGAGTAGTAAGTGGAAAAGAAGAACTAATCCAGACCCAGCTGGTTGCCAGGGATCACCCTCACCCCTCAACCGAAACAGCAGCAGGGGAGATGCTGATCAACTCAGTCTGATCCCTTCCACCATGCAAAGACTAACTGCTCTTAGAAAAGCCATATTAGGCTGAAAGCAGATCCTCTTGGCATCTCTGCTGCAGAGGAGGGTGCAGACGCCCCCTCTCACCTCTGAGAAGGTCAGACTGTAGTGATTTTGGACAAACCAGCAAAGAAATAGAGCAGAAAATCTAAGGTAGATGTCCCCACAACCCTGTCAGGATGCCACACTCTGCTGTGAATAGGAAGATAGCAATCAGAGCTCTGCTCTGTACTTAAACTGGAATAATTCCATGGCATCTCTGCTTGGGAGGAGAGAAAATTGTCCTCCCTTCCAGCCCTAAGTGGCATGGGTTGTAGCCATTTTGAGCATACAGGCAAGGTGGGCAGAACTTTGTATTGGACCCTCATTACCATCTGCTGAATTCCAGGGCAAATTGAGCTAGAACTGAGAGGAGAACCTGGAGGTCGTGTAGCTTGCAGGACAGTTAAACCAGAGATAACTGGATCAGAGAGTGAAAGAGTTGCCTGAGGGCAAACTTTTCCACTACCTCTCCCAAGCAGCAAGCCACCAGACTCTGGAACAATATTCCAAGATAACTGGTTGGACTTTACTGGTGATCAGCAGGGCTGCTTCAAGTTCATACATCAGAGTTTGAATTTTTTTATGTGTGTGTGTTTGCAGTAAGTGTTGCTGTGAACCTGTTTCTTCTTTCTACTTACTTATTTCTTACCTTCTTCTTGAACACTTGCTTTAATGTAAATATTAGTACTCGACATGCCACCTGAGGCCAGGGCTGCTAAGCCCACTAGTAGTCCACTTATCTGTCACCCACAGCTTTCCTATTCTACAGCGATAGCCAAACCCTATTCTTCTAATGATCACCTCTCCCCCAACATCATTCCCCCAGTTTCTCCCTCTGTCTCTCCTTTTTCTTTAATTTTCTTTGTTTTTTTTTTTTATTTTGAAGTTTTGATTTTTGGTAATCAGAATATTCTTACAGTTCATTTATACTTGCTTTGCTCTGGGTCATAATCAGAAGACTCTTCTTCTTCCTACCTCAGTTTTTTACTCTTTGATGTTTTTTTTTAAAGAGAGAAGGACAGTGAGAGAGACAGAGAAAGAGAGAAACAACTGTATTGAGTTTTTCACATGGTCTTAGTTGCTCCAGCACTTAGCTGTGTACATGGTGCTAGGGTTTGAACCCGGGTCCTCATGCTTGCCAGGCAAGCACTGAAACCGCTGAGCCACCGCTCCAGCCCACTCTTTGATGTTTGTAAGTGTAACGTTAATTTGCTCTATCTGGAGATAACTGCTAATCACATCTTTCCTTCCATAGGTGATAATAGTGCATCAACTCTAAAAGGAACAGATTAACCAGTTCAACACTGTTTATTGTATCCTTTAACTGACCATATTGCCTATTCATCCTTATCGAGGGCCTTAATGGAAATACCATGTGAATGTCAAATTTGATACTGCTTGGTTGTTTTTAATCCAGTTATAGTTTGATGGTGTTGTAACCAAAGATAGTTACTTATCCTACCATTCTGCTCATAGGTAATAATTAACATGGCAAAAGTTTCAGAAGGAACAAAGTAACTACATCAATTACTGTTTACCCATTGGCAGCTCATATTGACTCCTTTGCCTTATCTTGCCAGGTATTAGAAATCACAAACCCAATCATTAACCATAGATTGGG
Source organism: Aplodontia rufa (assembly GCA_004027875.1). NCBI lineage: Eukaryota > Metazoa > Chordata > Mammalia > Rodentia > Aplodontiidae > Aplodontia > Aplodontia rufa. Next base: position 15,944 of record PVKS010032214.1, on the reverse strand, counting down.
GAGCCTGCTGTTAATCTCAACTTCCCAAATTGCAGCCAGCTCAAATTACTGGAGAGATAAAAACTCCACAACTCATCAATATCCCCAAAGTAAAAAAAAAAAAAAAAAAAAAAAAAAAAAAAAAAAAAAAAAAAAAAAAAAAAAAAAAAAAAAAAAAAAAAAAAAAAAAAAAAAAAAAAAAAAAAAAAACAAGGCTCACAGGCCCCACTCCCTGGCTTCAAAAAATGAAGAAAAGGGGAAGCAATTCTCTTCCTCAAACCCTAGCCAAGGAGTCCATGGGTAGTGTCCTGGATGAAAACCTAGGAAAAAGATCAACAATATGATTAATAAAACAAAGAATTAAAAGAAGACCTAAGGAAGGAAATTAGAGAGCAATTTCAGGAGCTGAGAGACCACTTTGATAAAGAGTTAGACATTCTGAAAAGCTACATAACAGAGCTCTTAGAATTGAAAACTACAGTCAACCAAATTAAAAGCTCAACAGAAGCTCTTAATATCTGAGTAAACTCAGTAGAAAATAGAACATCAGCCTTCAAAGAATGAACACCAGATAACAAAAACAGTCTGAGAAGTCTTGAATGCCAGAAGTATAGACAAGAAAAAAACCCTTACTGAGCATGATCAGACTTCCAAGAAGCATGGGATGAGATCAGAAGAAATAACATGAGAATAATGGGGATAGGTAAGAACATAGAACAACAAATATATGGCATTAAGAAACTTTTCAATGAGATGGTCAAAGAAAATTCCCCCCATATCAGAACAGATCCAGAAATTCAAATTCAAGATGCCTATAGGACACCAAATAGACCTAACCAACATCATATACAAAATGAATAACTGAGAAATCCAGGAAAGAATTTGATTTATCATTATTTTAATTTATTTTTTATTAGTGAATTACAGTTGTACATAATGATGGGATTTGTTGTTATATGTTCATAGATGCACACAATATAGCAATACAGTTTGGCTAGTACAGGAAAGAATTTTAAAAGCAGTAAGAGAAAAACACCAAATCACATTCAGAAGTAGACCAACAAGGACTACTGTGGATTTTTCAGATCAGACAATAAAGGCCAGGGGAGCATGTAACAATATTTCTCAAGTATTGAAAGAAAATAATTTTCAGCCAAAGATACTATACCCTGCAAAACTCAGCTTTAAACGTGATGGGGAAATAAAATACTTCCATGATAAGAACAAACTAGCAACATACTTGAACACAAAACCAGCTCTACAGAGAGTCCTCCAAGACAAACTTAAAACAAGCTAACAACTCCCAAAACTCATAAGCAGAGGAAAGTCAATAAAAACTCACTGGGGCTGGAGCGGTGGCTCAGCGGTTTCGGCGTTTGCCTGGAAAGCACGAGGACCCAGGTTCAAACCCCAACACCACGTACACAACTAAGTGTTGGAGCAACTAAGGTCATGTGAAAAACTCAATAAAGTTGTTACTCTCTTTCTCTGTCTCTCTCACTGTCCCTCTCTCTTAAAAAAAAATTTAAAAAAAAACTCACTAAAAGATATCCAAGATTGTGCAAAACATAGAAATTGTCACAAGGCCAGGGACCCAAGAGCACCAACACATTGTTGGTGGGACTGCAAACTTGTATAGCCACTCTGGAAAGCAGTGTGGAGACTCCCCAAAAAACTGGGGATGGAACTACCTAATAAACTAGCTATACCACTCCTGGATATTTTCCCAAAAGAACTATAAACAGCATATTACAGAGACACAGCTACATCAATATTTATAGCAGCTCAATTTACAATAGATAAACTATGGAACCAACCCAAATGCCCCTTGCTGGATGAGTGGATTAAAAAACTGTGGTATATTGGGCTGGAGTGGTGGCTCAGCAGTTTTAGTGCTTGCCTGGCATGCATGAGCATAAGGGTTTGAACCCCAGCACTACATACACCGCAAAGAATCAGAGCAACAAGGGCTACATGGAAAACTGAATGGATTTGATTCTCTCTCTCTCTCTCTCTCTCTCTCTCTCTCTCCCCCTCTCTGTCCCTCTTTCTTTAAAAAAAAATAACTATGATACACACACACACACACACACACACACACACACACACAAACATACACCACGGAATTCTACACTGCTATTAGCGAAAACAATCATGACATTTGCAGCCAAATGGATGGAAATGGAAAAAATTATGCTGAGAGAAATATCCCAAACACAGAGACTTGAGGGCCAAATGTTGTCTCTCTTATGTGGAAGCTACAGTAAATCCTAAGACAGGATGAAAGTTAGCTAAGTTTAAATAATAAACTCACCATAGTTGAAGTTTCACATATACTGGAGGAAACATAATTTTGAATTTGGGGGTGACGGATGGGAGGGAAAGATAAGGAGGGTTTATCAATACAACTGGGAACACATGACTCCCATGAGAAGCCTAACTATATATACACAGGCAGGCAGAGAAACTCAAAAATTAGTATACTTGTATACATTAATTTCCAATTATAACATGGGGGAATTACAGAAAAAACATGAGATTGGGGAATGGATGAAGGGAGGAGATCTTGGATTAGGATTGGCCTTAACATACTATGTCAATATCCATGTATGCATGAATATGTAATAATAATTCCCTCCAATATGTAAGACTATGTCAAAGTTCTATGGTTGGCTCAGTTCACAGTGCAAACCTGTTATTAAGAATTCAGGTGCTTTCCATCTCTTTATTCTGTCCCCTTCTGAGTTTCATCAATGTCTCCTCTCATGGTCAGAGATAGCCACAGAAGTTTCAGATGTTACATGCAAAGTCAAGAACACATTTAATTAAAAAATGGATATGCATTGCTTCCTTTAAGCCTTTATTTAAGCAGCAAGAAAAATCATTCCTAGTACAGCCATCCACACCACTGCCCGCAAGACTGATTCAGATCCCACTGGCCTGGATTGGGTTATACAACCCTGACCAAATTCAGACACTGAGAAGGGGAGGAGAATTATGATTGACCTACTGACTAGTGATTCCCAGGATATGGGAAGTTGAACTGGGAAGGATGTACCAGTAAAAAATCCTGCCTGCCTAGATGAATCCACTACATTGGAGGGGAACTTTCCATTTCTATTTCCCAGTCCACTTGGAGCTGTATTTTAGTTTTAAGAAGGTACTCTTTCTCTTATTGGGCTAAACTGCTCTATGAATTGACTTTTGGAGGCATGTTTTAAGAACTCTAAGGCAGGAACTCTACATGATAACATATTACCATCTCCTATTTGCAATGTGCATTATGTTACTAAGAAGGCTTCTATACACAGCCTCACTGTTACTCAGAGAAGTGCTAAGGATGGCCAGGGCTCTTGTAGGTAAAAAGTGTCTTGTCCACAATCAAATAGCTCCAAGGAGACTGCATTTTCCTCAGGGCTAGGGAATTCTGACTCCTCACCTATTGCCCAGAATTGTGTTGACAATGTAATAAATGCTGTACACAGATTAAGTAAACAGATTAACATTTTTAAGAAAAGACTATGTTGAACAAATTTAAAATAAAAAGATTTCATCTACACCAGTCAGAATTGCAAAGATCAAGAACACAAATGACAATAAATGTTGGTGAGGTTGTGGGGAGAGATGAACACTTGTTCAATGGTGGGACTGCAGACTAATATCACCACTCTGGAAAGCAGTATGCAGACTCCTCAAAAAATGAGGGATGGACATTATAGCGACACAGCAAAATCTATGTTCATAGCAGCTCAATTTACAATAGCTAAATTATGGAACCAACCCAGATTCCCCTCACTGGATGAAAGGATTCAAGAACTGAGGTATATATATGTATCACAGAGTTCCACTGAGAAATTAGAAACTATGATATTGCAGCCTTTGAAGGTAAATGGATGGTGATGGAAAAAACAATACTGAGCAAAGTTAGTCAAACCCAGAGTGTCAAGGATCAAATGTTTTCACTCATTTTTGGAGGCTGGAGTTAAACCCAGGCCTGTGTGAATGGTAGTCAGTCTCATGTATTAGATTCAACAAAGGAGTCGCAACACATAATCTAGGGCAATCATAGATACGCATTGGGAAGTAGGGGAGGTGGAGGAGCGGAGGAGGGAGAATAGGGAGGGATCTAGGGGGTAATTCTGATTTAAGAATATATGCATATCCAAACATGGGAAACCTTGCCTAGGATACCTGGAGATGTAGGGAGGAGGGCAGGGAAGGGGGAGGGATTAGGAAGGATATCTAGGAGACTAGAGGGAGGGAGTATGGGGGAACTAACTCAGAAGGAGATCTCTGACCTCCATTTAACACAGGGGTTCTTTGGGGAGAAACATAGAACCATGGGGAACCCACGGGGGGAAACCACGACATGGCATCAGCCTTGGCTAACTATGTTAAATATACATTTGTTCTTGATTGTTTGATAATGATTCCCCCTCAATTGTAAGTCCATATTCAACTAATAAAAAATTTTTTTAAAAGAATAGTTAGCAAAGTAGAACAGAAGCACCATGCATTTTGAGAGTCGTGCACATATAACAAGCACAGGGAATATACATAAATGTAAGTACATAGTTACGTGCAGAGCTTGGAGTGCGAATCAAAATACTACAAGGAGTAATGCTTTCTCCAAAGAATATTTAGAAATATGTATTAGCACACACAAAATACAAAAGAAGGAAAACAAAATTTATTCTTTCCACTTTCCTTGATATTTTCAACACAATCTGGAAATTTAACATTTTAAAATATTATATAATCTTTAAGTGTGAATAAGAAAACAATATTGGCCTTAAACAAAAGATTATCAGGGAAGAAATAGCAGTACATGATTAAACTTTATACATGATATTATAGGTAAAAGATTAAAAGACATTCAATTTGCCACAAAAAAATTTAGAATCACTGATTTTGTCACAAGAGGGAGCCCATGTTTTTCAATTAATACAAGCACAATGCAAGTAATACAAGGAAGACAATTTGATCCTGGCTAAATATGAAGCCATAATTTTTATGGTATAATTTGCTATTGATAAAAACAAATTAATTTTAAATATCAGTAGTTATTTCTCTTTTCTGTTAGTCTTTCTAGAAGAGAAAAAATGTTTAATGATTAATTTCCCGAACCACACTAAAACTATAATTTGCAAGAATCAAAAACACATATATAAAAAAAGAATATATGCATATCATATTGTTACTTTATATGCATTTTTAATGTACTATAACTAAATTTCTTAATTTAAAAAAATGAGGGATGGAACCACCATATGACTCAGTTATCCCACTCACGGGTATTTCTCCAAAAGATCAAAAATCGGCATGCTACAACAACACAGCCACATCAATGTTTATACTAGCACAATTCAACAATAGTTAAATTATGGTATCAACCCAGATGCCCATCATTAGAAATCCATCAAGAAATTGTATACATGATGAAGTTCTACTCAGCCATTAAAAAGAATGAAATTATAGCATCTGCTGGTAAAGGGATGGAAATGGAGAATATCATGCTAAGTGAAATTAGCCAAACTCAAACTCAAAGTTTGAATGTTTTCTCTCATTTGCAGAAGCTAGAGTAAAATTAAGGAAAGGGGGAAGGAAGGATAAGATTACATAAAGAACCATTGAAATACAAATTAATAAATGAAATAAGGAAGGTCTAGTAGAGTAGAGGAAGAGGAAGGGGAGTGGGAGTAAAGAAGAGTGGGAAAGGAAGCTCAAAGAGAGAGGAGGAAAAGAAAGTATATTTTGCACCTCTAAGATACTAAATAGCTCCCGCACAATCAATAAAAACAGGAATAGTGAAAATAAAATATTCAAAGGGAAGTCAGCAGAAGAAAGGGAACAGGGGAAGGGAGGAGGGAGCAGGGAAGTGCTGGGGAGGGATATTGACCAAATTATATTATGTGCATTATGAACGTGTAATAACAAATCCCATCCTTATGTACAACTATAATTCACCAATAAAAATACAGTAAAAAAGTAAGAGTCAATTTATAGTGTTTCCAATGTGAGATCTGAGTTTCCAGAAATTATATGAAACCAACATCATTTTTTGTACAGTACCTTCCCCCAAAGAAAACAATATTGCCTTATACAATTCGTGATGTATTAATGTCAAGTGATTCAAAGGATGTTAGACAGGAAACAACTAAAGAGATCTCTTTAAAATGTCAAAATGACTTGGCTCCATAGCTGGACAAGCTCTCCACACCCCTCCTTTGTGCCACGCCAAGACTGGTACAGTGATCCTAGTTGCAGGTGGATACAGGGCTAGCACAAACTTGACAGTTGCCTTGACTTTCTTAGCAATGCATATGGGCCCTCTCTGTAGCTCCCTGCCAATTATGTGATTCTGACATTTCACCAAAATGAAAAGACTTGGTTCCTAGGAACCTGTCACTTGTCTTTCAAAGCCACCCTTCTGTGCTTCCCTCCATTGCCAATCCTTCCTCTTGACTGTGGAACATTTGCTTCTGTGTAAAGTACCCTTGGGCCTTCAAGCTGACTAAGCTAACAATTGCCCCTCTGATAGACCTTTTAGAGGGACTATCCATGCCTTCCATAGAAAGGAGAAAAAATGTACTATACAAACAGGAAAGAACTACCCAGGTTAAGGCCATAGCCTTAACCATCCCACCTTTCACCATCCTCTTCCTCCTTCTTGTATTCCTTGCTTTTCCTCTGATGCCACCACCAAGTCTCCAGGAAACTTCAGCCCCTTCTTTATTGTGTACTTCTCAGAGTAATCCTTCCTCACCTCAGTTTTAGGTATCATCTACCTGCTGATGACCCCCAGGCCTGGGGCCTCTGAGCTGAGGGGAGCACTTGGAGTCATCCCTTCTCACCCTCATGCATTCCCTAGCATGTCCTTTGGTTCTGCCTGCAGCAAGCATACTGACTGCAGCCTCTTCTTGCTGTCTGCAGGTCTACAACCAGATTTGGCCACCTTCTCTTACTGCTTTGCTGCCAAAGACAGCCTCTGGGTCTTCTCTTCCTTTATCTCTTGCTCCCCTGACAGCCTATTCTCCACTCAGGATCCAGAGTAAAAAAGATGACATACGTCACCAACCCCCATTTAAACCTGACACTGGCTTCTCATTACAGTAGAATAAAAACTTAGTTCACCCCTTCCCTACTTGCCCGTCTCCTACCCTTCACACTGTTGTTCATGATTGATTTTTCTGGTGCCTAGAGCTGGAAGAAACTTAATTGACAAACACATACTGGAGCACAGAATTGAGATCACAAGTCATGAAAGAAAAAGTCTAAGAAAATCAAGAACCAGAAATGGATTATAAAACCCCAAAGAAGAATGAAAACATAACTGTACTTTATATGTATGCACAAAAAAATGCTATAACAAGATGATTTTTTAAAGGTAAGTCAAGAGGCTTGCAACAAAATTGAAATACCTTTGGTCATATTCTGGCAGGGGGAGTTCCTTAGAAAATATAAAATAATTAATCTTTACACATTACATTTCTGGGACATAGCACAAGAAATGTATAAGGAGCAGAGATGATGCTCATCTGTGGAAAATGTTAATTCTTTCAAATATTTGAATGATAGGGTGAAAATTTCAAACAGTTACGTTGCCTGTAATTATACATGATTTCACGTGTAGTGAATCTATATATACAAAATGTTGATGAGATTCTCCCTGACTCAGAAGCCCCAGAGTGGCCAGGTACGTTCCTAAGTCCCCCAGCACTGCAATGTGTTAATGGTACAAGGGCAGGGGGCCCCAGATGGTTCCATGTCCAGTGAGGACAGTCTGGGAGACCCAAATGGGCCAATCTACAAAGTTGTTAAAGGCCCCATCTACATAGTGCAGATCACTTTTATTGGACTGTGCTAGTTCTCCCTTCTCCCCTGTCTGTATCTAGGGTTGATTTCTTGCCTTGATTGACAGCTGAACCTGATGTGATTTTTTTCTGTACTACCCATGCATAAGTTTCTTTTCCCCCCAGAAAAAGTAGACAGGGAGCAAACCTCAATGCTGCTATGTTAACTAGCAACAAGTTAACTTTAGGTCAGTCCTTTGACTACTGTGCATTTCCAAAATCAGGTGTGTTCCCTTCAGGTTCTTAAATTTCCCTCATGTTTCTCTTTCTTCCTTCTTTGAACCAAAGATATCTCAGTTTCCCCTCACAGGAAATCTGAGGAGGTATTTTCTTGGAGCTGAGGGGCACTATCCCTTTCCCAAACTTATCTGCTACCTGAAATACCTAATGCCTAACATTATTGATCATCATCACTGTCCAAGCAGGAGCAACCAAAAGGGCAGGATGGGCATTTGACTATTGTGATATTACCAATAAATCACAGGATTCTCTTTCTGAGTCTGAATGTGACCTCAAAGCCCTGTTCAGTACAGGCTTCCAGGTAGCCACCACAAATCCACGTGTCATGCCCTGCAAGATCAAAACACAAACAATCCAATAAATAAATGAGCCAAAGAACTAAATAGAAACTTCTCAACAGAGGACATTGATTAGGCCAATGAATACATGAGAAAGTACTCTAAATCACTATTTATCAGAGAAATGCAAATGAAAACTACTTTAAGATTTCACCTCACACCAGTCAGATTGACAAAAATGAAGAAAATAAACAATAGATGCTGGAGGGATTGTGGAGAGATAGGTACACTAGCACACTGTTGGTGGAAATGCAGACTGGTACAGCCCCTCTGGAAACCATGTGGAGAATCCTCAAAAAACTAGGGATGAGCCCACCATATGATCCTGCTATTCCTCTCCTGGATATTTTTCCAGGGGATTTAGAATCAGCACATTACAGTGACACAGCAAAATCCATGTTCATATCAGCTCAATTTACAATAGCTAAATTTTGGAAACAACCCAGATGTTCCCTCGCTGGACGAATGGATCCAAAAACTATGGTACACATATACCATGGAGTTCTACTCAGCAATTAGAAACAACAATATTGTAGCCTTTGAAAGTAAATGAATGGCTATGGAAGAAATTATGCTGAGTGAAATAAGCATAACCCAGAGAACCAAGGGTTGAATGTCTTCACTCATCTGTGGAGGCTGGAGCTAGACCCTGGCCATTGAGAAAGGAGGTCAATTCTCATGTTTTAAATCTGGATAAGGTGTAATGACATACAACCTAAAGCATTTGTAGAGAGGTATTAGGAAGGAAGGGGGAGGGATAAGGGTGGGTAATTGGGGGGGCTCTTGGGGGTAAATCTAATTTTCAGAATATATATATATATATATATATATATATATATATATATATATTATTGTTATAAGCTTGATTATTCAAATAAATTTCTTAATAAATTTTTTTTAAAAAACTGACCTGTAGCAGGATAGAAACTACAATAAATGACCCCCAAGAATATAGGATCATTCTCATACCAGAACTCCGTAGCCAGAAATCCTCCTGGTGAAGTCTCTGAGACAAACAGCTCATTAATCTCTTGTGTCTGCTCTGCCTCTAAATGGATGGAAATCAGGGATACACACAATCATACTAAAAATGGTAACAACATGGTCCATGTCAATACAGGGAAGTGAACAAATGATTTGTTTTTTATTTAGTTTTTTCATGTGGCTTTTGTTGCTCCAACACTTCAGTTGTACATGATGCTGGGGTTCAAACCCATGTCTTTGTGCATGCCAAGCAAGTGCTATAACCACTAAACCACTGTTCCAGCCCTATTTTGCTTTGTTTTGTTGGCAGTTGGCAGTGCTAGGGACAGAACCCAGGACCTCATGTATGCTCAGCAGGTACTCTTCCACTGAGCTATATCCCTAGCCCCTGAAATAGTATTTTTTAAAATTTTTTAAATTTTGAACAACCATACAAGTTTTTAACAAAATACTATCAAATGAGTATAGATTCTGTATATTGAAATAGTATTTTTAATTAAGAGTTGAGTAGTTTTACAATCATAAATGCATATAAAGTAACAATATGATATGCATTTGATTGTAAACCAGTTACCCCACATTGCCCACACCCCAGTCTGATTCTCCTATACTCTATATATATATATATATATATACACACACACACACACAAACACAAATTATATATATACATATATATATGATTGTGAATTTTACAGAATTAAATGATTGCGTATAAAATATTTGACTTTTCAGGAGGTAAAGAGTATGCTACATTGTTGAAAATATGGAATGCTTCATGAATTCACATGGCATTTTTGCATAGGGGCTATGCTAATCTTCTCTGTATCATTCCAATTTTAGTATATGTGCTGCCAAAGCAAGTACCTGAAATATTTTTCAAAAGAACACAGAACTGTTTGCACACATTACTTAAAGCTCTGTCAAGCTTGGAAGAGAATTTGAAAATAGCTGAAACTTTTTCATAAAGCTTAATATTTAAGTTTGTCATTACTCTATAGAAAGGAAGAAATAGGGGGTATCTCAATCCCTGACCTGAAATTATATTACAGAGCTGTAGTAGCAAAAACAGCATGGTATTGGTATCAAAACAGAACCAAAGATCAGTGGAACAGAATAGAAGATCCTGAGACAAACCCCCATATCCTTAACTATTTGATATTTGATAAAGGGGGCAGAAGTATAGAGTGGAAGAAAGATAGCCTGTTCAACAAATGGTGTTGGACAAACTGGACAGCCATATGTAGACAACTGAAGCTGGATCCTTATCTTTCACCCTGCACAAAAATTAAATCAAAATGGATCAAAGACCTGGATATTAAGCCAACAACTTTAAACTTACTAGAAAAAGAAGTAGGGTCATCACTACACCATATAGGAGTCGCAGCTACTTCCTTAACAAAACTCCTATGGCTGAAGCTGTAAACTCAAGAATGAATGAATGGGATGCAATTAAACTAAAAAGCTTTTGCACAGCCAAAGATCTAGTCAAGAGCATCAAGAGAGAACCTACAGAATGGGAGAAAACCTTTGCCTGCTACACCTCGGACAGAGGGATAATATCCAGAATATACAGGGAACTAAAGAAACTAAACTCCAAACTCACAAATAATCCAATCAATAAATGGGCTAAAGAACTCAAAAGGAATTTCTCTCCAGTGCAAGTCCAGAAAGCCCATAAATATATGAGAAAATGCTCTACATCATTAGCTATAAGGGAAATGCAAATCAAAACAGGTATGAGATACCACCTCACTTCTGTTAGAGTGGCAAAAATGAAGAATACAAACGACAGATGCTGGAGGAGCTGTGGGAAAAGAGGAACACTGTCACACTGCTGGTGGGACTGCAAACTGGTTCAGCCACTACGGAAAGCAGTGTGGAGAATCCTCAAAAAATTAAGGATGGAACCACCTTGTGACCCAGCTATCCCACTCCTGGGAATTTTCCCAAAAGAGTTAGAATCAGCGTATTATAGTGATGTGGCTTCCTCAATGTTTATAGCAGCTCAATTTACTATAGCTAGATTATGGAACCAACCCAGATGCCCCTCACTCGACGAGTGGATATAAAAACTTTGGTACATATATACAATGGAATACTACTTGACCATTAGAGAAGATGATATTATGGCTTTTGATATCAAATGGATAGAGATGGAAAGAATTATGCTCAGTGAGGTATCCCAATCTCAGAGACTAAAGGGCCGAATGGTTTCTCTCATCTGTGGATGCTAGAATATAAGGGGAAGCAGTAGGGCAGATGGCTAACCTAACAATACTTCAAATTGTATGACTCTCAGAGTAATAGGGGGATGGCTCCCTAGGATACTTGGAGGCGTAGGGAGGGGGATGGCGAGGGGGGAGGGTGTATGAAGACTGGAGAGTGGGAATATAGGGGAACCATCTCAGAAGCAGATGTCATTCCTCCGCGAGATACCCATTTAACGCATGAGTTCTTCTGGGGGAAACTGCAACAGGTGAAACCCAAGGTGGTCATCCATGTTTTGGCATTACCCCTGGCTACATTGATTGCTGTTGGTTTGATAATGTTTCCCCCTCTATTGTATCTATATATACTTCTAATAAAAAAATAAAATATTTAAGTTTGTGTAAATTTAAAAACATATGTCTAGACATAAATTGGTACATAGAAGATAAATGTTAACTATCCAGACACTTCAAATATCTAGAATGAGACTTTTCTCACAGGTCTGTGTAACTCAGATACCACTACAGTTTGAACTGTTCATGCTTATTGCTCTTGATGATATATTTTCACAGAAAAGGAGGCAATTTTTATAACTGCCACATAGTAATTTTATATATATAGTAATTTCTTACAAAAGATCTAATGTTTGTACCTAGATTTTTGTTGTTGCTGCTTTTTTCTAGTGCAATCATCTGGTTTTATTCATGGTTTATAATTATACGTAATTATGGAGGGATTCATTGTGACATATTTGTACTAGCATATAACATAATTTGCTCCATATCATTTTCCAGTACTTTTATATTCCCTCCTCTCCACCTGCTCCCTTATCCCCTTCATCTATTCCATAGGTCTCCCTTCTATTTAAATTTTCATTTGATGCATTATAATCATACATAAAAGTGGATTCATTGTGACATATTTGAACATAAACATATCACAATTTGGTCCATTTCATCACCTCCCCTTTCCTTGACCTCTTCCCTCTCCCTTGTTCCCATTCATCTACTCTATTGTCATCCCTTCTATTTTCATGAGATCCTTTTTTGTATTCCCTTTTTCTCTCTCTAGCTGCCACAGATGAAAGAAAATGTTTCACTCTTGGCTTTCTGAGGGTGGCTTATTTCACTTGTCATAATGATCTCTAGTTCCATTCATTTACCAGGAAATGTCAAAATTTCTTTTTTTTTCCTAAAGAGAGAGGGAGAGAGAGAGAGAGAGAGAGAATCAATTTTATTTATTTTTCATTTGGCCTTTGTTTCACTGACACTTAGTTGTATATGGTGCTGAGGTTTGAACTCAGGTCCTTGTGCATGCCAGGCAAGTGCTGTAACCACTGAGGCACTGCTCCAGCCCCAAAATTTCATTCTTTATGGCTGAATAGAATGCCATTGTTAATATATACCACATTTCCTCTACCTACTCGTCCATTAACAGACATCTAGGCAGGTTCATTATCAGTTGAATTCCTTTTTTTTTTTTTTTTTTTTTGTCAGTGACTAGTTGATGTATTTGTGTGGGTGCACTTAGATACATTCTATGACCTATTTTCTCTCTTAACACCAATATCACACTGCCTTGATCACTGTAGCTTTATACTAATTCATATATTTCTGTAGTGCCATTCATCTGGCTTTTATTTTCCAGCACTTATTGGCTGCAATGATTCTTCTGCCTTCTTTAGACTCAAATTGTTAATATCACAAGTTTGATGGGATTTTGATGAGGGCTGTGTTGAATCAGTAGACCAAGTAAGAAAGTCCTGACATCTTCACAATGTTGAGTCTTTTTGTTCATAAATATGGACTACCTCTCCATTCATTTAGATCTTCATTATAGCAGTTCACTAGCTTTCTTCATGTAGATCTTGTGAGACCATACCCAAGTATTTCATTTTTGTTGTTAATATAAATTGTTTTGTTCTTATAATTTGTTTACTTCTTATTGATACATTATAATTCTACATAACAGTATCATTGTGCCATATACATACATGCACATAAAATAGTTAGCATTGTTTTTAATTTCAAGTTACAATTGTTCATTGTTGGTATGTATCAAAGCAATTGACTTTGTAGCCTGCAAATTAGGCTGATTATTTCAGAAGAATATTCTAGGAAAGTTTTTGTTGTTTTTGATTTCTAAATAGACAATCATGTCATCGGTGAATGAATGCACTTTTTTTTCTTCCTTTCCAAACTATTTACATTCATTTTTTGCTTTATTGCATTCCTGACAACATTATTTGTGTGTAGGAATGGTAAGAGGGGACATCTTTGCCTTGTACCTAAATTCAGTATCTAGTTTCTCGCCATTAAGTATGAGGTTAGCTGTCACTTGTTTGTAGGTATACTTAATCAAATAAAGTTTAAGTTCCCTTAAGTTCCTATTTTGAGGACATCTTCTTGGTGCATATTCACTATATTGCATAGTGGGTTTCATCATAGTATATTCACAAATACATACAGAACCATTTGATCATCACTCCCCATTAGCTTCCCCTTCTCCTGATCCTCTCTTCTAATCATCTCCTTTTACATTTACAATGTGCCCTTTTATTTTCCTACTTCTGGCTTTCACATATGAGAGAAAATATGTAATAATTGTCTTTCTAGTCTGATTTATTTTGTTTAACATGATGATCCAGTTCTATCCATTTTTTTCTATAAATGAAACTGTTTCATTCACTTTATGACTAATAGAAGTTGTATGGTAGCTGGCTTAATTTCTAATTCCTTGATCCATTTTGATTTGTTTTGTGCAAGGTGAGAGATAAGGATCTAAGTTTAACTTCCTGCACATGACTGTCCAGTTTGTCCAGTACCATTTGTTGAATAGGCTGTCATTTCTCCATGTTATATTTTGACACCCTTTGTCAAACATCAGACGTTTAAAGATTTGTGGGCTTGTCTCATAGTCTTCTATTCTATTCCATTGGTCTTCATTCCTATTTTAATACCAGTACCATACTGTTTTTACTGCTACCACACTGTAGTATGTTTTTAGATCTGGTATTGCAAAGACCCCGGTTTCATCTTTCTTGCTTAGTAATGTTTTGGCTATTCTGGGTTTCTTGTTCAAAATGAATTTAAGAATTATGTTTTCTATATCTAGAAAGAATGACATTGGTTTTTTCATAGGGATTGCATTCAATCTGTATAGGGCTTTAGGTAGAATGACCATTTTAATTATATTAATTCTGCCTAACCAAGAACATGGAACATCTTTCCATCTTCTCAGGTCTTCTTCAATTTCTTTCTCCATTGTTCGATAATTTTTGTTGTACAGTTCTTTTTCTTCCCTTGTTAGATTGATTCCAAAATATTTTATTCTTTTTGAATACTTCCTGAATGGGACCAATTGCCTGATTTCTTCTTCTGCCCTATTGTTGTTAGCATATCAGAAAGCTATTGATTTATGGGGTGTTGATGTTGTAGCCTGCCACTTTGCTAAATCTGTTTATAAGATCAAAAAGTTTTCTGGTGGATTTTTTAAGATCTTCCAGATATAGGATCATGTTGTCAGCAAAAAGGGATAGTTGACTTCCTCTTTTCCTATTCTAAGTCCTTTGATATCCTTCTCTTCGCTGACTGCTATGACTAGGGTCTCTTGGACTATAATGAATAAAAGTGGTGAAAGCAGGCAGCCTTGTCTTGTTCCCAAGTTTAGTGGAAATGATTTCAGCTTTTCTCCCATTAGTGTTATACTAGCTGAGGGTATGTCATATACAGCCTTTTTACATAGTTAACATAAGTTCCTTTGATCCCCAATTCTTCAGAGTTTTGAGCATAAATGGGTGCTGGATTTTATCAAAAGTCTTTTCTAGGACTCTTCAAGATGGCGATCTGAAGACAAAAGGCTTCCACTGCACTCCCGTGACTGATCGGGATATCTCCGGCTTCTCACCAGTTTTTTGAGCACAAGAGGTGTTGGAATTCTGAAAAAGTGTAACAAACAGTTTAGAGTAAAAGGGGTTGTCTTGTGAAATCAACCTGACAAAACCCCATCTCAAAGAAGGGTTGGGACAGATCTCCCAACCCAACAGCTTAGTCCATAAGGCAGAAGACAGGAAAAAGACCCACAGAACCTGTTTTACTCCCACAAAAGTTTCACCTGGTAAATAAGAGAGAAGAATTTCTTCAAGCATGAGAAATAAACTCGAAGAGGTTCACCACAATCCCAAAACTCCCCTGACAGGGGGGCTATGGCCAGGGAATGGGACGAAAATCTAGAACAATATATCAATGAGCAGATAACAAAAAGGATCCTCGACTTAAAAGAAGAGATAATGAAGGGAATAACGGAGAAAATCCAAGATATGAAAGACTCGATTATTACA
>PVKS010032213.1:0-22854 GCA_004027875.1 Aplodontia rufa | reverse complement strand
AATGTGCTGATTCTAAGTCCCCTGGAAAGATACCCAGGAGTGGAATAGCAGGGTCGTATGGTGGAGTCATCCCTAATTTTTTAAGGATTCTCCATACTGCTTTCCAGAGGGGCTGTACCAGTCTGCAGCTCCACCAACAGTGTGTTAGTGTGCCTATTTCTCCACAGCCCCTCCAGCATCTATTGTTGTTTATTTTCTTTCAGATGAAATTCTTAATACCCATTTATTTCTTTATCAAGAGGGGAAAAACAACAGATCCCTCCACAGATAAGACAATTGATAAGGGCCACAGGTTTTAAGATAAAATATTTCTTAAAACAGCTATTGCAGGGGCTGGAGCGGTGACTCAGTGGTTACGGTGCTTGCCTGGCATGCGCAAGTACATGGGTTCAAACCCCAGCACCCATGTACACAACTAAACGTCAGAGTAATGAAAGCCATGTGAAAAACTCAATAAAAATTGATTCTCTCTGACTCTCTCTCTCTTACTGTCCTCTCTTTAAAAAAAAAAATTAAAAAAAAAAACACCTATTGCATTCATTTTCTCTGTCTTTTCAGCCCTGAGCCTGTAACAGCTACAAACAGAGGATGGGCAATGAAGCTGCAAGAAGGGTGTGGTCAGACCTGGACTCCCTGGTATGAAATGCTAGACTTTGGGACACCTGAACACACTTGTGAGCTGCAAGCATCAGTTATTCACGGTTATCAGTAGATGTCGCCTGTTAGCTGAACGATGACTGGATTCTTAATCTGCCAAATGGATCTATACATGTTTGCTAATCATTACCTCCACTGGGAACACGGATGATGTTTAGCTACTAACTGGGACAAGGACACCAACGGGTGGATTGGTAAAGGACTGAAATGTGGGTCCCGTGCAGTAGCAGGGGTCTTTCTAGGACTGAGAACTAAGGCAATTCTCACTCTGTGCTTTGGTGGGAGCAGAGGCAGAGGCTGGGCCTGTGTTAACGGCCACTGGATAGTGATCAAGGATTCTGCAACTAGGCTGTAGATACACTCGCATGCATTCAACTCCTCATACACGCTGGCCAAAGGTTCTTTCCACATACTCATTGTAACCTGATTCTACTGGCGTAAGCTTATTGAATATGGGCTGGGCCCAGCCTTGGGGTGGGCAGGAAGGGCAGTGTGTTGGCAGGGAGCTTACCTCTGTCTCTGGGCTGTAGCAGTGGTAGTAGCCCCTGAGTGCTTCTGCAAGGTTCTTCAGGACAGCCTGTAGGAAGGTGACAGTATCAGTCCTCGCTCTCTAGGGCAACACTAATGCTCTAACAAGCCCTCTCCTTGTCTGGACCTTCCAGCTCTCCAGTGCTTCCCGTTTTACCAACGGCAGAGGTAAATAAAGAGGAGTTGTATTCTGGTCCACAGCTTGGGGGTCCTGCCCGGGCTTGAAGCTTCAAAGGCCACTCAGTTCACACTTGCCAAATCCAAGGTACTTACAGAGGGCACCTGATCATCGCATCTGTAGGTGATGACTTGGACAATGAGGTCACTTCCCATGGAGGACTGTTGGATGTAGTCAGACAGGATTTCAGAAGACTGATCTGGGCTGAAGAGAAGACAGAAGGAGAGAAGCGGTCAAATCACTTTGAGACTATTCCAGAGCAAAAGGGTAATTCCCAGGGAACATTTACTTATTCTTAACTGACCATCTGTGACCCAGGTCACCTGTGTAAGACAAGTGAACCACAGGCCCAGCTGCCCTGCCCTAGCTGCGGGTGGGTGGCCTGCAAATGTGACCCTTTTCACAAGCATGGATGGAGAATCACGCCTGCTGATTTTCCCTCTGGTAGTGTTTTGGTTCTTCAACCCCCTTTGTGTACGCTGCTTAGGAAAGGGGACCTACCAGCTTCCCATTATGGTCACCAGAGAATCCAGCTCCTTTAGTGTGAAGATTTTCTTCAGGGCTTGTAGTAAATTGCTGCCTCCCTCGGGCTGCAGTTTCTTTACCCAGAGCTTGAGTTCCTGGAGGCTGCAGGGAAACAGCAGCAGCAACCTATTCACAGTCACGCACCCTTTAATGACCAGGATGTGTGCTGCAAAACTTCTTTTGGTGATTTTGACATTGTGCGTACATGGACTTACGCAAACCTAGGTGGTGTGTCCTGCTACACACCTGGGCCCTGCAGTGTAGGTATGCAGTGTAGTCTATTGCTCCTAAGGCCATGCCGAACAAATGACAGGAAATCAAAACAAGCAGAACAGGAAGTGACACAATCAAGAGATGAGGAACATCTGAGAGGAGGCTGCTGTTGGTGAAACACTGCACAGTCTTATGTTGAAGGGGTACTCTCTAGAGCATCAATAAGAAGCTCAGTGTAAGGGCCAGTGTGCAGCTTGGTGGTGCAGCGCTTGCCTGGCATGCATGAAGCGGTGGGCTCATCCCAGAACCACGCGCGCGCGCGCACACACACACACTCACTCACACACATACACATACACACACACAGCATAGTAGATACAGAAACCAGTGAGATAGCAATCTATTATCATTGCCGAGCATTATGTACATTATGTACAGAATTGTATGTGTTCTGTTTTATTTTGCTACCAGAGATTTAACCCAGGGGTACCTTACCACTGAGCTACATCCACAGTTCCTTTTATTTTTTAATTTTGAAACAGGGTCTCACTAAGTTATGTAAGCCCTTGATAAGTTGCTGAGGTTGGCCTTGAACTTGTGATCCTCCTGCCTCAGCCTCCCAGGTCACTGGGATTATAGGGATGCACCAGTGTGCCTGACTGTGTTCTATTTTTATACGACTGGCAGTGTAGTAGGTATGTTTGCAACAGCATTATTACAAACGTGAGCATTGCACTGTTACAACAGTTACAATGTCACTAGGTGCAGGAATTTTTCAGCTCAGTTATCATCATATGGATCACATCACATGTGTCCTTGACCAAAATGTCACTGTGTGAACTCCTACTAAGAGCCAGGCTCAGGACAAATATTAGCTCATTTTAACCGAACAGCAACTGTTGAAGTAGGTGCCTTTATTCTCACTTTATCGGTGAGGAAACCGAGGCTCAGAGTTAGGACTTGCCCCTGGTGATACTGCAAACAACTGGTGAAGTCAAGTCTGACTCTGGAACCTGAGCTTCCAGTGTCTCTGCTGCTTGAGGGGCTGGGGCAATCCCTTCTTCCCACCATATCTCACCCAATTCTCCTGGGAGCTAGCTCAGCGTGGAGCAGGGAACTAGTCCCCTGCCTGCGAGGGCTCTGAGAGATGTACCATAGCTGTGCAGGCAAGTCCCATGTGAGATGGGGCGTGCACTGCTGGTGCTTCCTTGGCTAAATGCCTCCCAGGGCACTAGGGCAACAGCTCTGCTCTTTCTGCTTCTCTTTCAGAATGACAAAAGGAAAACCCGGCTGGGGTGTAGCTCAGTGGCAGAATACTTGCTTAGCATACACGAAGGCCTGGGTGTTCCAACCCCAGCACTACCTCCCCCAAAAGGGAGATTGTCAGACTATCGTTTATTATTTTAGCTGCTGTCAAGTCACCTCCCCTCTACTCCGCAGCCCTGGGGATGGAACCCCTGTTCCAGTCAAGTGCTCTGCCACTTTTGAGTCTCCTTTTTGAACAGAGAGAACAATTCCCAGGCCTGGAACCTTCTCCAGTCAATTGGTTTCAAGTTGAAATTCAATATTGTATTGTATTTATTTTTATGGCTACTTAATAATTATGGCAAGTGATACATACTTTTTAAAAAAGAGAGATATGGTCTTCTTTTTAAGAGAGAGAACAAAAGAGTCAATTATATTTATTTTTCCAAAACTTTGTTGTGTGTGGTGCTGGAGTTCGAACCTGGGTCCTCGTGCATGCAGGATAAGAGCCCCAACTGCTGAGCCATTGCTCCAGCCCATCAGTTACAGTCTTGATAGAATAATTATTTCAGTGATAGTCAATATAAAGAAAAATTGGTAATGGTACAAGTGGCACAGAGTAAACAATAGCAATGTGGCAGGGATATGACAAGGGATGGGACAAAACAAGACCAAGAATGACCGAGGGACTCTTGGCTAGATAATCTCTTAAGGGACTTCAAGGACCAGAGGTCCATGGTCCAATTGGAGTGAAAACCAGAGTACAAAATGCTTTCGTTAACCAGGTTCCTGACACGTGCCAGGTGTGTATTTTTCATTTCCTCTTGACAACCCTGAGAGGAGTTGGCGTCATTGGCCTCATTCTGCCAATGAGAGCGAGAGGACTTGTCGGGCTCACCCAGTGACTCTCAGAACCAGGATCCTGCCAGACCTGCCTGGGCCAGGCTTTTCTGTAGGTGGAAGGATTCCCCTTCACAGCTGGTCCTGGCAAAGGGGTCTCCTTCCAGGAATCTAAGCTGGGCATGTTCCCTGAGTCCAAGTTTCTCATCCACAAAATGGGGATTATGATCCTATCCCACATGGTGGCTACAAACATTAAGAAGACCACACACTTGCAAGTTCCCCACATATGCTGTGATATCATCTTCATGGAAAACAAATTTCTACATACTGGCATGAGTAGAAATTCTTTGTATACCTCCTTCCCACCCCCAAAACTCCAAACTAGAATCTCCCAAATAAAAGACAGTGAAATACTACGTAACCATCAGAACAAGAGAGATGGATGTGCACGCACTGTGGGAGGGGGACAGTCAGGAGCGAGAGAAAGGTTAAGGTGCAAAATAGTGCTACATGTCCTTCTTATGTTTAAATTAGAGGGTTCACACACAGATGCATGGACATTCGGACCATCTACAAAAGTACACAGCACAGGCTGGGAGCAGTGGTGCCCGTCTGTAATCCCAGCAGCTTGGGAGGCTGAGACAGGAGGATTGCAAGCCTCAAAGCCAGCCTCAGCAATTTGGCAAGGCCCTAAGCAGTTTAGCAAAACCCAGTCTCAGCAAAACCCTGTGACTCAGTAGCAAAGCACCCCTGGGTTGAATCTCCAGTACCCCCCCCCAAAAAAAAAGCAGTACACATGAGAAACTATAACTGGAAGCTAGGTGCAGTGGTGCACACCTACAGTGCAAACTACTCAAGAGACTGAGGTGGGAGGATCCCTTGTGCCCGGAAGTTCAAGACCAGCGTGGGCAACATAGGGAGACCCCTTAAAAAACAAAATAAACTAAACTATAATTGGTAATGAGGAGGGAGGCTGAAGTGAAAGGGTGACTCACTATTATTTATCCTTTCATATACTGGAATTTTAAAAAAACATGCATATGTTATTTTCAATTGTTTTTGAGAGAGGGGGAGAGGGAATTGACCCCATTTAGTTTTTCATCTGGCCTTCCTTTCTCTGACACTTAGCTGTGTGTGTGGTGCTAGGGTTTGAACCCAGGTCCTCGTGCATGCCAGGCAAGCGCTCCAACTGCTGAGCCACTGCTCCAGCCCACATATGTTATTTTCATAATAATAAAACTGTCTTTGCTTGTTTGCTGATCAAAAATCATGCCTCATGGTTGCTTCATCTTCCATTTTGTGGGCTGGTCATTGGGATGACCATTTTTCTAGAAATCATCAGTTGCCGGAGCTGCAGCTTTTATGAATTGTCACTTTGTACTCACTTATTTTGGGGGGTCCTGGAGTTTGCACGGTAAGCACTCGACTGAGACACTGACCCTTAGGGTGGAAGATGAGCAAGTGACCATCCTGGCAGAGGCTTGGTAGCCACTCACATGAAGGTGCTGACGTCCATGGGGTCTGGCCAGAGAGGCTTGGTGGTGGTGCCATAGGACAGGACATACAGCTTCTCCTTGAGGCTGAGCTGCTCATCAATGAGGCTCTACCAGAAAAAGAGACATCACTGGTTCACAGGGCCAGGGGCATTGTTGAGCCTGGCACCACCTCTCTCACTTTAGCGGGCCCCTTTGGGCTGGGGTGTGAGCTGTGAGCTGAAATAGAGGCACTTTGAACCTGGCTGTCCCCAAGCTTCCAGTCCATTGAGCATCTGAGATGAGCATCTTAGCTGCCTGGCTCAGCATGTGCTATGGCCGACCATGGCACCTAACTGTAACACCGAGGGAGGGAGGAGAGAGGTGGGAACAGTGGCATGTCTCTAAGCATGAAGGCTGGGGGGGAGCAGTGACACCACCAGCCCATTCAGTGCTCTCAATGCTGGTGAGTATCAACTCCTCACTCTTCCTGGCCAGCTAGAAATTTCACCAGCCTGCTACCAACATGGGCCTTGCCCTGGCTAATGTCAGACCACCCCAGCCTGGTGAATCTTTGGAAAGTCAGCCCAGAGGACTTATCATGAGCACCTGCACTGACACCTCTCCCCTTACACTCAGAACAGGGGACAAGTCTGGATAGCTGGACCCTATTGAGCCTATAAAGGCTATGCTGGGTCTTTATAAAATCCAGAGGGTTTTAGCTGCTGTGGTCCCCCTAAAACTAGGGATTTCCGTAATAGTCCCTCCATGTTCCCTCAGAGACTACAGAGGTTTCCCTATGTCAGATCTGGAACTGAGCATTGGATTTGGACAAACTCCTTTCATCCAGCCCTGTTAGGTAGCCAATGTGCTTGTCCCCATTTCACAGAGGAGGCACTAAGCACTGGAGACATTAGGTCCATTCCCTGGAAGTAGTGGAGTGGCTTGGCTTTGCTCATTATCTGACGCTAGCGTTCTAAGCTTTTCTGTTATGGATGGAGCTTCTCCTTCTAGGAAAGGCCAGGATCCTGGCTGTGTTGGGCTGGAGTCAGCCCCCAGCTAATTCCTGTCTCCACATCCTCTCTCCTGGGAACTGTAGGCAAAGTCTGGTTGGTAGGTAGTGCTGCGGAGAGAATACTAGAAGTTCACACTGCAACCAAAAGTGTGATTGGCTTTCACAGAATCCAACATGTTTCTTTCATGTAGGTGCTAATTAAGTGTGAACTGTTCTCTTTACTAAACACTTTTTTTTTCTTGCAATCGCTATAAACAAAGCTTAGGAGGGTGTGGTGGGGGGGAGTGACTCCAGGTATCTTTTGTGCCAGAAG
Organism: Aplodontia rufa; assembly: GCA_004027875.1. Classification (NCBI taxonomy): domain Eukaryota; kingdom Metazoa; phylum Chordata; class Mammalia; order Rodentia; family Aplodontiidae; genus Aplodontia; species Aplodontia rufa. The sequence continues at coordinate 15,865 of PVKS010032213.1, read as the reverse complement.
GACTTACCATGAAGTCATTTTGGAACTCCTCTTTCCAAGGGCCACTGCCGACTGCTGACACATCAATAAGGATGCCCACTCTGGACCCCTTGATGAGGCCAAATGCCTGAAACCAAGAAGCCATTTAGAGGGGCTGGAGCAGTGGCTTGGTGGCTTGGTGGTTACGGTGCTTGCCCAGCATGCATGAGTACACAAGTTCAAACCCCAGCACCACCTACACAATGAAGTCTTGGAGCAATGAAAGCCACATGAAAAACTAAATAAAAATTTGTTTCTCTCTCTCTCATTGTCCCTCTCTTAAAAAAAAAAAAAGGCATTTAGAAATAATCATTCATGTGGGCTGGAGTGGTGGCTCAGAGGTTATGGTGCTTGCCTGGCATGCACGAGTATGTGAGTTCAAACCCCAGCACCACACACACAACAGAGTGTTAGAGCAATGGAAGTCACATGAAAAACTAAATAAAATTGATTCTCTCTTTCTCTCTCTCTTTAAAAAAGAAAAAGAAAAAGAAATAATCATCGTGACTCTGTGGTTCTCCTGGGCAGCTCCAGGTGAAACAGGTGCAAAACACCCTCCTTACCCCCACAGGGAGCAGTAGATGGAAGCCTCATTTTATAGGGGAAAAAAAGCAAAGCCTGGTGTCCTGACTTCGGCTCTGGGCATTATCTGCTCCCAGGTTGCAGCAGCCTAGTTTTTAGAAGTTTTTTCCAAGCTGGGTGTGGGGGTGCATGCCTATAATCCCAGCAACTTGGGAGGCTAGGGCAGGAGGACCATAAATTCAAAGCCAGCCTCAGCAACTTAGTGAGGCCCTAAGCAACTTAGTGAGACCCTGTCTCAAAATATAAAAAGAGATGGGGGCTCAATGGTTAAGTACCCCTGGGTTCAATCCCCAGTATTGAATATATATATATATATATTTTTTTTTCCTTAATCACTGTCCACTCTCATAAAGTGATACATGCCCATTACAGAAAACTCTGGAGACTGTGTTGTTTTTTGTTTTTTTTTGGTTCCAGGGAATGAACCCAGCTGCATTTAGTCACTGAGCCACATCCCCAGCCCTTGGAGACTAGAAATAAAGCACCCTTTGTAAGATATGAAGCTTGGTATCTAAGGACATCAGCTTATCTTAATTTCTCTATACCCCTATTTATGTTTTGCCTCCTCTACCAGTCAAAGGCAGATGCGTAGAGCTCAACAGCTGCTGTGTTTCTGTGAGCGTCTGATTGTGTTCCTGAGGGCAATTACCATATGCAGGGCAATGCTGTTGGGTTCTGTGCACCAGTGGTCATCCTGTTAGAGCGGCACTGTGAATTGGAACTTTTCATTCATGTGGAATTGATAGCTCTCTAGGGCCAGTGGGTTCCACTGGATGCTTCTGCCTTTAATCCGACTTTATTGGAGGCCTAATTTTCTTGCTCAGTTCATTCTTCCACACTCAGAGACAGCATTTTCACATTTTCTCTCAAACCTCCCACATTCTGCATTCTTTCACTGGGTAGTTTTGCCTCTAATTTCACTGAGAAAACAGAAGCAAACCAAAGAGAACTTATAAAAACATTATTTCCCATGCAGAATCTACCAACCTACCTGCCCCTAGGCCCATACACTTTGCCTCTATCCAGTCCTAAGGAACTCAGGGCCAATCACCAACACTTTAAAGACTAAATCCTCTGACTCGTATTTCTGGATCTCCTCTGGTCAAAGAGGAACTTTGCTCCTGTCATCTGCCTTTCTCCTGGATCATCAACTCTTCCCAAACCATTGTCCAATTTCTATCACCATGTAAACAGGCTGTACAATTGCCCATATTTAAAAAAAAAAAACTATAGCTGGGCACAGTGGTGCACACCTGTAATCCCAGCAGCTCAGGAGGCTGAGGCAGAAGGATCACAAGTTCAAAGCCAGCCTCAGCAACTTAGCAAGGCTCTAAGTAACTTAGTGAGACCCTGGCTCAAAATAAAAAATGAAAAGGGCTGGGGATGCGGCTCAGTGGTTAAGCACCTCTGGGTTTAATATTCCTGCTGAAAAAGAGAAAACATCATCATCAACAACACTGTAAACCTTTCAGGACCCACCTTGCCCTCCTGCTCCCATTTCTCTGATCCACTCAGATGAGGTCAAAGTGGTCAATGAATGACCTTTCTCCTGCCAAACCCAAGATCAAATCCAAATTCTCAGTGAATGAACTCTGTATAAACCTATGTAAGCAGTTGCACTTGCTCTTCCGTACCTTGCTTTATTTTCCTTTACTGAACTGTCACTAAGTGGCCTTCTGTATGATTTGTTAATGTATTCATTGATTGTCCTCTTCCACTGCCCTATGTGTTCCCTCCATCCTAGAACAGTGCCTGATACACAGCATCATCCAATAAACATTTGTTGACTTCAAGACTCAAATGAAGCATGAGGCTTCCCAGGACATTGCCAATCCTCAGGTGCCAGAAGAAATTAAAATATAGAGCCAGTTTTATATTCATTTTAAAATGTAAAAAAGTGATCATTAGGGGCTGGAGTGGTGGCTCAGCGGTTTTGGTGCTTGCCTGGCAGGTGCTAGGACCCAGGTTCAAACCCCAGCACCACGTATACAACTAAGTGTTGGAGCAACTAAGGCCATGTGAAAAACTAAATAAAGTTATTTCTATCTTTCTCTGTCTCTCTCACTGTCCCTCTTTCTTAAAAAAAATAAGAGGGAACTGGAGTCCAGTGATACCAGATATTTTCATCTTTCAAGAGAAGTCTGAAAGCAAACCTGGAAGATTTTTAAAGTTTGGCAACTAATATGAAAAAAAATATTTTAAATGATTAGGTGGAGAAAAACATGACTGTGGGTCAGATTTGGCCTGCAGGCCACTAGTTTCTAAGCCCTGGTTTTATCTCTCTGCAGGTATCAGAGAAGTGAGGCTGCTTGTCCATGGCCTTTCTGCCAGAGCAGAGTGGGAACTGAGACCACTGGAGTTCTCTCCATCAGTCCAGGCTGCCGTAGCACCAGTGGCCCTAGGAGTTGATTGACAGGTGATCTCTTCTCTGGGATCAAATCTGGGTTTGTTTGTTTGTTTGTTTTAGAAGGGGTGGGAGGGAAAAGGGCCTATCAATCCCACCTTGCCCACTCTGCCAAAGGTGCCTGGACAGATGGAATGGGGAAGAGCAGGAAAGAGCAACATTCCCTGAATAGATGCTTTTGGAGTATATGAGGATTCCGTGTCTCAGGGTTCTCCTGCCCTGGGTCACCACAGGCAATCAGATAGATGGTGACTTATAAGCTGGAGTCATGTATATGCTGACCAGTCTATGTGAGTGAAGAAGGTTCTGGATCTGAGACATAGGCCACCCCCTGCTAAGGCAGTCTTAGCTCTATGTTGTCACCTAATATCTTGGGGATGGGTGGGAACTGGGAGCAGGGAGCACAAATTTCAGCATCTATCTGTCCCAGGATTTCAAGCTACAGCTAAGGATTGTGCCTAAGGATGTGAACAAATGAAGAGCCAGAAAAGTATCAGTTGAAGAAAAAAAAGCTGAAACAAATAAGAAAGCCAATCAGAGGTTAATTTGCCCGAGATCACTCTTCTAACCTTGGAGTCTGAGGGAAATGTTTAAAGGAACTTTCGAGACAAGTTACGCCCAGATGATCAGCTCAGTCATATATCTTATTAGGGGTCTGAGGTTAAATGGTCTAGAGGACATTTGAGGTTCTCACCTGCCCAGCATCTGCTTCCACTTGGGAACAACACTCCAGTGTCCAGGTACAACTTTCTGTCCCCTACACCCAGTCTCCCCATCCTCCATCCCCTGCATTTTCCCAGGAATGAGCTCAGGTTCCAGCCTGGCCAGTTAGTATAGTTCACCTCTTGGTTATGGGGATTGGTCTAAACAAATCCAGTGAGAATCAATCCTACTACTTGGGAAGTGTACAGGAAACTGGAGGTATCTGGCTGTGACATGAAAGCTTAGAGCTTCTGGTGGCCATCTTTTCCAAGTCCGGGGAGAGCTATTCTGAGAGTAAAACCAAGTCAGAGGAAAGCAGACCCCAAAGACAAACTGCACTTGAGCACAACTGTGTCTGGGTTTTTCATCTATGTAGGCTAAGAAATTTTGCAGCTTAAGCCTTTTTAAGTTGGAGAGTTGTCATCTGCAACTGAAAGAATTGTAACCAATACAGATGGAATGAGTGAAGAGATAAAGAAAAAGATCCATTCCTGTTACCTTTTTGCTGTTTTCTGTAAGCCACTGGATTCTCTGCTGATAGCGCTCGATAGCTCTGTCAAGACACCAGAAAGACTCATCACCAGGAGTCAGCTGCACAAAACAGCCATGTGCATACACAGAAGGAAGATATGGATGGGCTCTTTAAAAATTTTAAGGTCTTGAGAGAATATAAAACAAAATCTAGCAAAGAGATTTCCTTGGTTGCCAGGACACCAAGGAAAAGACCAAAAGGTTGGTGGAAGGGATTGGGTGCAGATGCTGCTCTGCTGGTGACACAGCCTACATTATCAATGACTGGCTTGCTGGGACAAGGTGCAAGCTGCAGAGGGAGGGAGGTCTGGGGGGATGGGGAGCATCTGCTCATCAGGAAGGGAAGAACACTCTCATGTTTGCTCCAATCTGTGTTTTCTCGGATACAACCGACCCTAGGCTCCTGGCAACTGACCCCAAAGGTGCAACTAAGGCTGTTCAAGGATATTAATTTCCAAAAAGTAGCCAGGGCAATTTCTTGAACTTTTCTTATTGCAAAGCAAACCATTCCAATTACTAGTTGGACACTAGCACATAGGTACTCAAGGGGAGGACCCAGTCATTTGAATGTAAATGACTTGCACTCACCCAGGGCAGGTGGATTGGGGGACCAGAAAAGAGCAAGGAAAACAATGAATATGAAATCATGGGGCAGGGAGTGGAGGGGAGAATTGTAAGGGACACATGAACATGAAGACAGAGCTAACAGGTTGAGCTTCACAATGAGACAGGCTTGGGCTTGAGAACTAGGCTTATGACCTTGGGCACGAGTGCTGACTGCTCTGAGCCCCAGTATTCTGTCATCCTCAGCAGGCTGACAATATTAGCAATCTGTCCAAGTTGATTTGCCCAAAGTCAGTTCACTCAAAGCCAGTTCTCTGAAAATCAAGTTGCCAAATGACCTACTAGCTGAGTAGACTTAAATACGCTGTAAAATGCTGGATTCACAATTTAAACCAATCAACTAAAATATCACAGAAGTCTTGTTTAATCTCCTAACTCAATAAAAATCACTATAAAATTTGCAGTTACAATGTTTTGACGAATTTGGCAAATTGGTCAATCTGTGAATGATCATTTAGCAATTGACTTTTCATTAACTGGTTTGGGAGTAATACAATGTTTTAGGTAGTTGTAGGGGTTAAATAAGATAATGCATGCAGCCCTTAGCAGATGTTGTGACATATTAATACATGTCATCAACTATTATTATTAATTATTATTATAACCTTTCAAAGAAAAAACCTCAGGAAAACAATAATTATGGATCATGGGTTTCTGTAACTGGGATGGAATCTTAAGGAGCATCCTACCCTGTCTAGTGATTATCCACAGATATATTTGTTTGCATGCGTATATATATATTTGTACTATTGAAATTGATTTAGGAGTGGAGATGCATGCAGATTTTTGACATATATTTCAAAGGTATGAACCCACTCAAATTGACATTGCAATGTTTTTTTTTGGGGGGGGGTACTAGAGATGGAACCCAGGGACACTTTGCCACTAAGCTATTTCCCCAGCCCTTTTTATTTATTTTAAATACTCTTTTTGCTTTTTTAGAGAGAGAGAAAGTTTATTTTTTCAATGTGGTTTTTGTTTTTCCTCCAGCTAGTTGTATGTATGATGCTGGGGATTGGGGGATTGAACCTGGGTCCTCATACATGCCAGGCAAATGGTCGACTACTGAGCCACCTGTTCAGCCCCTATTTTTTTTTTTTTTTTTTGTACCAGGAATTGAACCCAAGGGCGCTGAACCAGTGAACTACATCCTCAGCCCTTTTCCTTTTTTTATTTTGAGACATGGTCTCTCTAAGTTGCTCAGGGTCTTGCTTTGTTGCTGAGGCTGGCTTTGGACTTGCAATCCTCCTGCCTCAGCCTCCCGAGACACTAGGATCACAGGCGTGCACCACCGTGCCCAGCTCTGAAAGTTGTCTCTCAACCACGAAACTTCAAATAAAGCTGTCAGGTTTCAGGTGTTCATCCAAAGGGACTGTATATTTTCAAAGGCTGAGAGAAACTCATTTGAACCAACCTTCAAATTTGAGAAAAGGACAAACTGGCTACAGGAGGGAACAGACCCGCCCAAGGTCCCACTGAGACTGCTGTTTGCACAGTAACCTTCAGGCTGGGGAATGGTATAACTCTTAAGCACTGGGCTTGTGGGAGGACACTGAGAAACATACTTACTCAGAAAGCTTGGATTCAAAATGGCAGATGGTCTGGGTAGAGAAGCGCAAGGTCTGCATGACACTGTCACCTTTATCCCTGAAAAATTGAAGCCTTGTGAAGGGATCTCTAGGCCCAGGGGCAGGCATATTACGCAGCTCTGGGGGAGGAGGGGAAAGGCTTGGACTTACGCCATGGCTGTGCCCTGACTCATCAGGTCAGCCAGCGTGAGTTTCTCAAACTTTAAACTGTGAGCTGCAAGCCAGTCTTCAGAGTCTTTCAAAACTGAAGGCTGAGCCTTGCTTTCCTGTAGCCTCTGCAAGACAGAAGTCAGAGTCAGACAAGATGGCGAGAAGGGGGACAGGGATGCCTTGGCTCCCTTCATATGGCTACCCCACGGTTGCCAGGTCTTACAGATTCTCCTTGCTGAAGGCACAGATGATTTGGTGGCCTGTGCTCTGGGCCAGTGGCCCTGGAAAGGCCACTCATTCTCCAAATGTGTCTGGGCCACTCAAGGATAACTCACCACGTCCTGCCTTGTGAGTGAGTGCATACCTATTAGTGGCCATGATGTGACAACTATGAGCCACACCTCTGCAGCAACTGGCCTAGAATGGTCAGGATTTGGTTGCTGATCATGAATTTCCCCGTTTTTTTGTTTTTTTTTTTTTTAAAGAGAGAGGGACAGTGAGAGAGACAAAGAGAGGAACAACTTTATTGAGTTTTTCACATGGCCTTAGTTGCTCCAACACTCAGTTGTGTACATGGTGCTGGGGTTTGAACCCAGGTCCTTGTGCTTGCCAGGCAAGCGACGAAACCCCTGGGCCACCGCTCCAGCTCCAATTTCCCCGTTTTTTGTCCCCACATCCAACTCAATATTATCAACCAGTGTGTCCCCAAACCAGTCACATAAGATACCTGCTTCTAATGACCCTGGCTCCAGCCTCCTCATACCAACAACCTCAGACCTGCACCGGAAGCCTCGCCTTTTTCCATGACTAATTTTCCCATTTCCCTACCTGCGTTGGAGTCTCTGCAAAACACAAGCAATGGTGGCTGCTGGGTGGCTCTCATTTGGGTGGTCTTGTTATTTATATACTTTTGTTCTTCAACTTTTCAGGTGAGTGAGTTCTACTCCCTGTCATTCTAACAGATCCTCAACAAACATCCATTGGCTAAGCAGGGGAAGAAGGGAGGGGGTTATTCTGTCCAGCAGAGGATGTTTTAGAGGAAGAATTTCCTAGGCATTGCAGGCCATGAAATGGACGATGCCCGCCTGCTGGTACCTAGAGACATTTGTGTCACTTTATAGTGCTAAACTCAGAATGCTGTGCAAGGTGGATTCGGTGGTAGAGCTGAAGCCTTTTTATGGCAAGAATTCGACAACGGCAATGCTTTCTGGGTGGAGAGCCTGACTTGAAATTCTGATTCTGCCTTGTCTCTTTCACCTTTTCTGGAGTCTGGCATTTCTGTCTTCCCTTCCAGTGGGCATTTCTTTTCTTTTTTGGTACCAGAGATTGAACCCAGGGGCACTTAACCACTGAGCCATATTGCCAACCCTTTTTTATTTGGAGACAGGGCCTTGCTAAGTTGCTTAGGGCCTCACTACGTGGCTGAGGCTGGCTTTGAACTCACAATCCTCCTTCTTCAGCCTCCTGAGCTGCTGGGATTACTGGTGCATGCCACTGCTCCCTGCTCCAGGGGGTATTTCTGAGCCATTTACTATGAACTAGGCCCTGTCCCTGGTGCTAGGGCTACTGTGTGGACAAGAAAAATGCACCTTTACCTTCCTGGAGCTATATCCTAGCATGGATAGATGGGTAGTCAACTAGAACTGAAATCAATGGGCATTACAATTTCAGAAAGGAACTGTTCTGTTAAGAGAACGGAGCAGAAGTTGATAGAAAATGACTGGGTGGAGATGAGGAGGCCATTTAGTTGGCCTGAGCCAGAAATGCACATTCCAGGTGGAGGCATGGAAGTGCGGAGGGTTCTGAGGATTTGAAGACTGGAAAGGCAGCTGTTGTTAGAGTGTAGCAAATGTTGGGTAGGGTGACACGAGAAGAGGCTGGATGGATGTCCAAGGCCTGGACCAGGTGAAGATCCTGTAAGAGCTTCCAGTACTCCAGGTGTGGTGGCACAAGCCTGTAATCCCAGTGACTCAGGAGGCTGAGGCAGGAGAATCACGAGTTCAAAGCCAGCTTCAGCAACTTAGTAAGGCCCTAAGCGACTTAGGGAGATCCTGTCTCAAAGTAAAAAATAGAAAGGACTGGGAGTGTGGCTCAGTGGTTGAGTGCACCTGGGTTCAATCCCTAGTACCCACCCCTCAAAAAAAGAGCTTCCAATATAACTACTGCAGTTTACATGGTAAGAAGGTCCTTAAGTGTTGCCAGAGCCAGCCACAATTCACCTGGAGTGTGAGAATCCAGCTCTGCCCCATTGTAAGCCATCCTTTCCTCCAGTGGCATCTAAGGACCGTTGAATGAGCCTGAGCACTGTTCAACTGGGTGGGACCCTAGGCCAGATTCACAGATGTCTCCTGGGTACCTGCTTGAACCCTAAGTGGCTTCTCTTTACATGTACGTCAGGGCTTTCACTGCAGTGGGCAAGGTGTGGATGAGGGGCTGAAACTGCCTCCTGAAGATGGGTGAGCTAGAGGATAGAGGAAGATGATGGAGGACACGAGGGAGAGATGAGGGATTCTCCAGGTCCCAGCTTGGTGATGGGCAGTGCCTCTCTTTCTCCACCTGTAAGATGGGCCTGGTGAAGCTATGGTACAGAACATAACCTTGAATGTTCCCGCACAAATGATTCTCAATGATGATCCTTATTTTTCCCTCAGACTTGGTCATAAATGGGTCACCATAAAGCAAAGACAATGAAAATAAAATGCTGCTGCTCTCTTGGAGCTAGACAGTACTGCATGCCCTCTGTTTCAAAAGTAAATTAGCAAGTGTGGAGGAAATGTGGAAAATACACTCATAATTATAGCAAAGCTTAAGTAGCACTTACTATCTATCCAATACTTTCTAAATGTTAATCCCTTTACCTCTAAAAATAGGTTTATCATCATTTTACTGACAAGGAAACTGAGGTACAGAGAACTTAAGTAACGTAGCCCCACAGCTAGTAACGGTAGAGCTGGGATTCAACCCAAGCTATAAAGCTCAAGTCACGCTGGCAACCAGAACACTGCGCCAGCACCAAACTGATGGTCTCCTGAAAGCATGAGCGAGAAAAGACTGAGAACTTTCTTGTTAGGTGATTCTGTGCTGATCAATGTCCTGCCCGTTGAAAGTCCCAGCCCACTCTTCAGGAAACACTGCTCTGCCTCATATGAACGCTGATGTCACTCTTCTCTTCTCATCTTTAGAGGACCACATCTTGGGCTGTCAACTCTGAGCTGGGTAGCTTCGTCTTTCCTCTTCCTTGAATTCGAAATGATCTGTCATGTTTAGGACATGGGTTTTGTATTACTAATGTCTGGATAGCCACTGTTAGCTGCATTTCAGATTTTGACTATTCATTATATCTATCTATAAATTTAAATATTTGTGTTTTTAATTTATTTTTTGTGGTGCTGGGGATTGAACTTGGGGCCTCAAATATGCTAGGCAGGCATTCTACCACTGAGCCACATCCCTAGCTCTGGCAATTATATGTTAAAGTAGGTGCTTTACATGGAGAAAGGTAAGAGCTGTGTTGGGCAATCTTTTCCTAAGCTATTACAGAGGAAAAGGAGACCTGAATGTGGTGGATAAATTAATTAAGAGCGGTCCTTTGTACAATTGGGAAGTCATACATTTTGATATGAAATTAGATGAAACAAAGACCCATGTCATCCATCTCTGACGTCACTAAAAGATTTCGTCAAAAATTCAAGATTCCATCAACCTTTCATTTCTTTTTATTTAAACTTGCATTCCCATAAATGCCAAAACTTGAGAAAAGAAAATCTGACTATTTTTTCTGGTTGTCTAATTGCCAGCATCATAACTGTGTGGGTTTGGACTGATTACCATTTCAAAGGTACCGTATGTAAATTCTAATGTAGGTTAGTAGATCGTTGTGGGCTAGCCTTGCACCTGACAACCAATAATGGCGGCTCTTTTTTTAGGGGGGATAGTGAGGTTTGAACCCAGGGATGCTTAACCACTGAGCCACAACCCCAGCCCTTTTTACTTTTTATTTTGAGACAGAGTCTAAGTTGCTGAGGCTGGGCTGGAACTTGCAATCCTCCTGCCTCAGCCTCCCAACTTGCTGGGATTACAGGTGTGTGCCACTGTGCCCGACAGCTTTTTCCATCAAAGAACGACCTCTAGAATTCCAAGTTCTAGACAATCTACTCTGTCTTGGGAAAACAGCTCATTTATATATGTAAAGTCAACCTAAAACCAAACTCTGTCTACTCTAGAGGTTAATTCTGCCACAACTCTCTTGCTCCACCAGCACTTACAGATATTTCTATCTAGATTTTTAGGGAATCCTAAAAGAAAAACAAATCTCAGGACGGGTTACTTCAGACTTTGACAACATGATCAGAATCTTCAGATACTCCTGAGTATTTAATGATGTGGCCAAGAAGGCTATAAGATTTCTACGAACAGCACAGAGGTTCTTCAATTGTTTCTAAAGGCAGGGGATTAGAGATAAATGCTTAATTAAGCTTTTTTAGTCTGGGAATCCTATGTGAAGAAATACCCATGTTCCGCATGCCCTAGCTGCAGTGTGTCACAGCTCGCTAACAGCACCATGGTTTTTACCAGTAAGTCCTGTGTCTGGTTAACATGTGTAACCAGCAGTCCATTCTCTGGATTTTGGCCAAGTCCACTCATAGCCTTCTGGTTCAATTGCTTCTTTGGATCTCTGTCAGTGTGTCTCTTCATGCTACAAAACACAAAGTGATTTGATCAACACACCAGCTGCAGACACAGACATCGACTACATGACCAGTGCCTCTGTTCTTCCCTCTACTTCCCCCAAAGGGTTCCAGGAACATTGCTATTTCTGTGCAGAGACTGGAGGGTTCCTGTAGAGTCCTAATCAAATATAGACTTTGGGTTCACGAGGCATTTTATTATACTCTTCTGGTGGTTAGATAATGAAAGCCCCCCAGGCAGACATCTAAGATGTTGCAATGACCATTTATCTGGTCTCACTTCAAAGCAGTTATTGTCCTCTCAACTCTCATGGGCAAAATATTATTGCTGCTGTTTTCATTTGCAAAATCAGAGAATCCTGCTTACCAGTGATTTTTCAGAAATATATCATCTTGTCCATGGAAGACGACTGGCTTGTGTAGCCAATATAAAAATACTCAACACTTGCTGGGCACTGTCGTTAATCCCAGAATCTTGGGAGGCTGAGGCAGGAGGACCATAGGTTCAAAGCCAGCCTCAGCAACTTAGCAAGCCTCTAAGCAATTTAGTGAGAACCTGTCTCAAAATAGTAAATAAAAAGGGGTGGGGATGTGGCTCAGTGATTAAGCATCCCTGAGTTCAATCTCTATAACCAAAAACAAAAGAAAAACAAACAAACAAACAAAAAAACCAACAGAAAACAAGACCTAACACTTATTTCCCTAAGGAGGAAAAGAACACAAGAGGATAAATGCAGCATATAGACAGACAAAAGCTTTGAGGGGTTCATTCAGCTCAGCTCCTCTATAATTAATCAATACAATAAATATATATTGAACATCTGGTAGGTTGAAGGCATTGTGCTTGGTGCTGAGGATTAAAGGGTGAGCAAGATAACGAGGGTTTCTCTGCCTTGGCACTTCTGACGTTTTGGGGTGGACAGTTTTGTTGTGTGGTGTCTGGTACACTGTGGGATGTTTAGCAGCATCCCTGGGCTCTCCCTATTAGATGCCAGTAGCACCTTTCTCCCTTTTGTGATAACCAAAAACATCTCCAGACATTGTCAAGTATCCCCAGGAAGGCACACGGTGCAAACTGTCCCCAGTTGAGAACCAGTGAGATAGGCAATGTCCTTGACCTTGCAGAGTTTGCATTCTAAAACGTATGAAAAATTAAAATCATTATAGACTGTGGAAAATGCTATGAAGGGAACAAACAGGATGGTGTGATGGAGAGTCATCAGGAAAAGGATCCACTCTGCATAGGTGAAATGGCAGGGCAGGTGTCTTTTGAGCCCATATCTTTTTGAAGGGTGAAAAGGAGAGGCCATGATAAGAGCAAGGCAAAGGCTGGAGTAGGCAGAGTGAACAGCAGCTTCAAAATCCCGAGGTGAGAAAGAGTTGGCCTACCAAGGAATGAACAGAAGCCTGTTTGGCCAGGCTGTAGGGATTTCAAGAAGAGGAGAGGGGAGTGGAAGGAATATTGAGATGAGGTTGAGATCGTTCCTGCCTCCTGAGAACTGTCTACACTCCGGAGTGAGAATCTACTGCTTTAGAAGCCACCGCTCATTGGAGACAAGTACCTAAGATGGATCAAGCAGATCCTCTTGCTGGGAGTTTGGAATTAGAGCTATGGAGCCACCATGTACATTCAGAAGCAGGAAGAGGCTGTCGAGGGGAAGGCAGAGGGAAGGCTCACCCCCTGCCTTTATTTCTGCGGGGCCTTCTCTTGCAACTTCTTCCCTTCCTGCCTGCTCCTCCTCAGGCTCCTTCCCAGACTTCTCCTTCTGTACCAGAGCCCTTTCCTGAGGCCTAACTTGGGCATGTCCCCTCTTACCTACATCTAAGGCTTCGACTGCCACCTATCTACTAATGACTGCCATGTGTGCACCAAGAACTCAGACCTCTCACCCTGACTCCAAGGCTGGGTATTCGTTGACATTGGATATTTCCACTTGAAGCACCTCAAACTCAGCGAGCCTAAGGCTGAACTCATGATATTCCCTACGATGTTCTCCTCTAAAAGAACACCATCTATTTACCATCTAACTACTTATAGAAGTCAAAAATCTATGATTCGACACTCACTCCTGATATCTAATCCATCATCGAATCTTGTTAATTTTATCTCTCTCAAATTTCACCATTTATCTGTCTCCACAGACTTTTCTCCCAGTCCAGACCACTGTCATCTCTGTCATAGACAGCTGCAGCAGACTCCAAGTGCCCCTCTAAATCTCCTCAGTCCTCCCGTTCGATCTATTCCCTTTATTAACTGGAGTGATATGTATTTTTTTTTTGTACTGGGGATTGAACACAGGAGCGCTTAACCACTGAGTAGCATTCATCCCTAGCCCTTTTTACTTTTTATTTTGAGACAGGGGCCTAAGTTGCTGGGCTGGCCTTGGACTTGTGATCCTCCTGCTTTAGCTTCCCAAGCAGCTGGGATTATAGGTGTGTGCCACCACGCCCAGCTGGGGTGATTTTTAGAAACAGGAATCCAGTATTGTACTCTCATCTCCCTCCTGCTTAAAACTGATCAAAGGCTTCCCTTTTTTTCTAGGATGAAGACTAAGATCCTTCAAATGGAATCTGAAGCCCCACATGGTTTGACTGCTGCTCATCTCCCTCTAGATTTCCCACTTTCCCCATCCTCCCCTTCTGCGTCCCACAAGTGCCCTGGAATGCTAAATGGTTCCCTTCAGCTCAGGACCTTTTCATGTGCTGCAGTCTTTGCTCTGGAACATTCTTCTCCCCTTGGTGCACTCTACTTATCCTGATGTTTCCCCTCAAATGTCATTTCGTCTGGAACATCCATAGCTTTCGATTCAAATTCAGGTTCCATTCTTTATATTTCCAGAAAACTCTGCTCCTTTCTTTTAAATAACTTATATTAATTTGGAATGATAAATTCATTAGTGTGATTTTTAAAAAATAGCATTTTCCCCATGACACTAAGTTACATGAGAGCAGGGACTCACAGGCAATAAGAGCTTTGAGGAGGTGAAATGAAGGGAAAGGAGGCTGAAAAACTGCCTTGGTTCTCAAATTTCTAGTTGTTTATCCCAGGCATTTGTAAGAACTGACTCATTTTCTACTCTTGGACTCTATGAAGACTCATAATCTACCTTTTCACGTAAGCTAGCTCATTTAATTTTCTGTTACTTGCAACCAAAAAACTCCTGGCTAAGACATAAACTATAAAGTCACAGCTTACGCAGTATGTGTTCTCTTAGGAAATCATTAGATGAACTGGCTTAATGATGGTTCTGCAACTTGCTTTTGTCTTTCAGGTCTTTACATCTTTCATGTGGAGGATACTTTGTTTTCTGGGAAGCACCAGGATAATGTGGCAATGTCTTAAATTAAAAACCCAAACCGGCTTTACTTCAGTAAGTTTTCTTGGGAGATTCTTATGGCAGGGACTGTTGAAATAGAAATACCTAGTGAAGGCTGGAGTGGTGGCTCAGCAGTTACTGCACTTGCCTGAGTCCCAGCACCAGGTATACAACGAAGTGTCGGAGCAATATGAAAAACTAAATAAAATTGATTCTCTCTCACTGACCTTCTCTCTTTAAAAAAAAGAAAAGAAAAAAAGAAATACCTGGTCAACAATGGACCCTCCAAAATTTCTCAGTTCCTTCTTTTATGGGGATGATTAACAGTTTTTAATGAATTCAGAGGCCTGCAAGATTGGATTCTGGGGGTTCCTGTGTGGGCTGCTGGAAGGGAGGTCAAGCTACATAAAACTGACAAAGCAAAGTGGTGCCCTGGAAAGAGCCCTGGACCTTTGGTTTCCTCTTCTGCAGAGTGGGATGGGGACAATAGTAACCATCAGCTTACTTCAACCTCTCTGTCAAGAGGATCAGATGAAATCTGATTTGTAACAGTACTACAGAAATGCAGAGTACCACCAAGAACCAGCTGCTTCCAAGCACTTTAGTATAAGAAGCACTACCTCCTCCTTCCAAGAGCTTTCAGAGTGCCTTCAGGGGTCCAGGAGAGCAGGGCTGGGGAGAAGGATGAACGGGCCTTAGTTCAGAGGAAACCTGATCAGAGGTATATTGGGGTCAAATAGGCCCCCTCCACCTGTTTTACTGTTCTCCACGTTTCACCATCTGACCTTCTACTCTTACTGTCTGCACCTTCTCTCCTAGCCTGAATACACTGGAAGTGAGACCCCTGAGGGCTGGGACTTGGTAATGTCCACTACTAGAATCCTTTTACAGAAAACAGTGCCTATGCCTAGACCATAGTAGCTTAAAAAACAAAACAAACACTTATTGAACAAATGTTCAAGGGCTGGCTGGGTTTGGGCAAAGGTGGATCACATCACCTGGGGGGAGTGGTTCTTAGAAGGACAGGAATGTGACACTGGTTCAGGGCTGATGGCATTTTGGTCAAAGGGAGAAAGGAGAGCCCTGACTTTTGGATAAAAGAAAACCTTCAGCTAACTTCCTGGTTTGTTAACAGCTGAAACTAGGATTCTCCTAAATATTCATCCAGGATGAAGCCATCCCCAGAGTTTATACTTTTCTCTCTCTTTTTTTTTAAAGGGTGGGGGAGGAGAGAGAGAGAATCAATTTTATTTAGTTTTT